>CAUYON010056471.1:0-33247 GCA_963573935.1 Arctocebus calabarensis
TTAAATGTAGAGTATCAATGTCTTTATATAGTGATCAAGAAAATGCCATGAAGGCTATCTGTAACAGTACGATCAAAATATTTCTGATTGTATATGAAGCACATTGTGCCCTATGATTGCACCAATGTACACAATTGTGATTCAATAAAATTATTTTAAAAACCCCAAACATTAGTATATTATTGTATACTATTAGGCTTATCTCTATTTGATTACCTTTAGGTCAATAATATTTTAAAATAAAATGGAGTCAAAATTTATAAACTGGACTTAGGTATGCCAGAAATAAATTGTGCTGGTTTTTTGGTAATCATTCTCATTTTGCTCTGAGTTCCCCCATTCCCATTGTGGGGATACAATGACAAAGAAAAACTTCAGCTAGCCAGTTGTAAAGATGATTCCATCTATTGGGGCTCTACAGTATCTGATTGATAAATGTTCGGTCTTTCCACGCACCTCCTTTTTTATTCCCTAAACATTTGAATTAATGACTCTTAATTTCAGTTTGGGGAGCTATTATTTGAGCCCCTTTCTTTTTCTTTTCGTTCTTACTTTCTTTTTCTCTTCTTCTTTGTTTATTTGACTAATATTGCCTGGGCTGATTTTGAACTCCTGGACTCAAGGAATATTCAATCCTCAGCCTCCTGAGTAGCTGGACTACAGGCAAGAGCCACCGTGCCCACCCCACCCCTTTCTTTTGTAGATGACATTTGCATAGAGATGACGGAGTAAGGGACACCTGTGACAGGGTGAAGTTGGCAGCCGTATATGTTACTGCTCTCTCCTTTGACTCCTCCATCAAATTTTATATAGCAGAAATCACCTCAGATGTGTAAAGAGCATTTAATGTTGAAAAAAAAGCTGTCCTTTTTCTCTCTGCAAAGTCTGACACAAGACAAAAAAAAATTAGCTTTGAGTTTTAAAGCTGAATAAAGACCTTTTAATTCTGGGATATACTTTCCTTTTCCTCCTAGGCATAAGGTAAGTGCTTTGGCTCTAATAGCCTAAAAGGGTTACTGAAAGAAATCTACTAAGGTTAAGAGAAAATGCCTGAGAAGACAGCTAAATGTACACAGTGTTACTTTAGCTTACCAGTTGAAAGGATATGATTTCAAAGTCAGAAAAAAAATGGATTTAAACTCTAGTTCTCTCATTAATTAGCTCTGTCATCTTAAAAATGTTATTTGACATCTCTGGGCCTTGGTTTCCTTACCTGTAAAATAGGTAACTAATTAACATTTTTTAAATGAGGATTAGGTTAGTTAACATATGTAAAGCATTGTATGCATTACACATGAAAAACACATAATTATTAAACAGACTTCAGAATTGTTTTTCAAAGGAAAAAGATAAACATGACATTAGGCAGAGGATTAGTACTGTTTAGGATGTATCTATAGATATTTCAAGTTCCAAGAAAGAAACATGTTTGTGATATTCTCTCTTATAGTTTCCATTATAAGGTTACATGAGGAAGTAAAGATAAAGGATAAAAGGGGTTGGGAATAAGGAAGACCAGGATCCCAGCAGTCGTGGTGAGATCTGGCTGCTTGGTAGGCTAAGTGTAGGTCTAGTCTGTTCCCTGCAATCTGGAAAATTCTCACATAGAAATACACGCCTAATAATTATTTGCTTCTAGTTCATATGTATTGCTAATAAAGTCAAGTGCAGTAATGAATAAATGAGAAGTAATCTTGATTTTTTCCCCACTTTTTATTCAGGTAGTGAATGGAAGACCCGTTATGAGACACAACTTGAACTGAATGAACAACTAGAAAAGCAAATTGTTTCTCTCAAAGAGAAAATGGCAAAAATCCGTGGAAATCCTTCAGGTATGCAAGTAATCAAATGTGTCTTTTATAAATTGAGTTAAAACTGATAAAATATCAATTTCTCATATCTGCTTTCTTGTAGATAGACTATCTTCTATTCGTGTCTATGAACAAATGACAGTGGTGAGTAAAAAACAAAAAAAAATAAATAATTGCAGGAAATTATTTACCTTTATTCCACCTAGACATATTCCAAACAAAAGTTAAAAGGCTGTGTCAGGGTCTAAATAAAATATGTTGTCCAAAAGAACTGTTTCTTACATGCAAGGAATCCTGTAATAAAGTCATCAGCATGATCTCTTTATAAAGCTGGACAGTTACACTAATATAGGTACAAACAAACAAAATTGAAGAAAAGGAATCTCAATGGTCAGGCTGGGCAGAAACGTGAGTGTATCTGTTCCTACAACCCAGGAGAGCCATTTAACACAGAAACACGTGTCTTCCACACATCTAGAAACATCCTTATTCTAGTTCCTCTGTAATATACACACATGTGCTCACATATATACACATCTATACACATACGCACTTATAAAATATTGTATAAAAATGCAATAGAAAAATCCGTAAAATTACCCTAGGAAGAACATGAAACTTCATTAGACTGACCCAAATTTTTCTTCTGGGTAGCCTTAGTGACATCTTTTCCTTGTTGAGAGTTCATTTTAATCCCTAATAAATTACTTCAATTTATATGTTTTAAGCTTTACAAAGTGCATTCATTTGCTTTTCATTCATTCAAATATTTATCCTTTAAAATGTAAAGAAGGTCCAAAGCATGGTTAGAAAGAACCTTTTTCTCAAAATTCCTGCTGAATTTTTATTTCAAAAATACTTAAGAAAACACAGAAATCTTGTGAACAACCAAGGACACACTTTTTCTAAAAATTAAAACATAACAAGTGTCTTTAATTAAATATACACAATATGCAAATTAAATTCATGCACTTTATCTTAGTCTTGCAACAACCAAGTAAGAGAAAATTTAATGGTTTTCCCTTTAATGCAAATGACACTAACTCATATAGTCCAGAGGTGCAGAACCAGATTCTTTCCTTCTGAAAAAGCCTGCACCCATTCAACTACACTGTACTAGACCAACAGCCCTTCTATATTACTGATCGGAAATAACAACAAATAGTTTTTTTAAAGAGAAAATAGAGGCATTTTAATTTTATTAATCAACACCTTAAATTATTTGCATAAATTACTGGTAAATGTATTTTATTTTATTTTTCCACATCTGTATGTTTTTCTCCCAATAGTGAAGGATCAATCTGTTTTTTATTTTATTTTTTACTCCAGAAAATTAGGGGGTACACATGTTTTGTTCACATACTTTGTTTTTGTACAGATAGAGTCAGAGTTGGACAGAGATGGGCATAATGCCTGTGCCCTTCACCCGGATAGTGTGCACTGTACCCAATAGCTGTGAATTTACCCACCCTTCCCTCCCCACTCCTGTCAGATTGATTTTCATTGAAATGTATTTCCATATGTGTACTTAAGTGATGATCAATTAGCTCCAATTTGGTATTGAGTACATGTGTTTGTTTCTTCATTCTAGTGGCGTCTAACTTAAAAGAATGGTTTCCAGTTCCCTCCAAGTTGTCCAAAAAGATACTAGACAACAAATAGTTTTTGAATAGCTATAGGTAGTAAATTAAGTTAACAGCTATAATGAGGACCAGACCATTTATGGATATTTCTTTTGATTAACTGCAAACCTTTAGTGAAAAATATAGAAATTTTTTTTGCTCATAATGAATCAAGGAGAAATAAGTCTTTTTGCATATCTCTCAGAAATATGTGTATTTCTGTATCTTGGAAAGTCAGGAAAAACAATTTTTTTTAAATTAGAAAATCTATGAAGTGTTTTCCCCCCTCTTTTGTAGAGCATTATCTCCCTCTTGTGGCATGTAGAAATTGCTGCAAGGGCTATTTTAAGTTTATTGCCTTTGATTAATTGCAGGTAGAATTTTAATATTAAAATACCTATACAATATAAAGTATAAAATACTACCTACAGAATATAAAATATTCTGGTTGCCTGTTTTTTGATAACCCTGCCCAGTCCTAGCTCAAGAAATTGGGTATCACTAGCCTCATGGAGGGGAGCTGCAAGTGCTAATGTTAGGACATGGTAAAGTGCTATATAGCTTAGCTAAGGAGCATCTAATTGGTTTCCTACTTGCTCCTTGGGATTCTGTAACATATTCATGTTGTCAGAAAATGCATGTATATTCCTTAATGGATCTTTGTTCTTGAAGAAAATGTGATTCTCTGAGAGTTTTAGATCCAGAGACAGAATTATATTTCTCTTCAGCAAAGGACTGAAGAAATACTAGAACAACCACGACAGGGGCCACAGAGCAAGCAGAAAAGAAAGAGAATGAAAGTTCAGCATACATAGAACTGATCCTCTACTCTGTAGGCAGATGCCTTGCGTGGTGTTTGGGTTTTCTTAAGCAGTCGAACACAGGAGGGGTTTGACTGAGCAGCAGAGATTAAAAATCTAGCCAAGGAGTTGGTGGTAGAGATATCCAAATACTGACCAAAAAGCACTGGAATCCAAGAATCTCATATCCAGTCAACATCCTTCTTTTTTCGAAGGACAGAATTCCTAATCTGTAAAGTGGAGTTAATTAAACTCTCTTGCAAGGTTGTCATGAAGATTATTAGTGGTAGATAAAATAAATACATAGTGCTGAGTTAGTTCCTTTCCTCTGTTCCCTTGATAAAGGAGAAGTAAGATTTTATTAACACAAATCTGTTGTGAAATTAACCATAAGCCACGTAAGGAAGAAGAGCAAGGGTAAAGCCCAAAGATGCACAATCTGTTTTCACTCACTAAGCTGTGCTGTTACGTATGCTGTCAGTCTTCTGATACCTTCTCAAAACTATAATAAAATTCTTGGATCTTAGTACCTTTCTAGAAATCCGGGCCTTTAGCAGGCATTTAACACTCTTAATAAAAATAGAACTGGGTGGTGCCCATAGCTCAGTCGGCAAGGCGCCAGCCACGGTGCACTGAGGTTGGCAAGTTCGACCCTGGCCCAGGCCAGCTGAGACAACAATGACGGCTGCAACAAAAAAGGATAGCTGGGCATTATAGCAGGCACCTGTGGTCCTGGCTGTTCGGGAGGTTGAGGCAGGACAATCACAGGTCCAGGAGTTGGAGGTTGCTGTGAGCTATGACACTACGGCACTCTACCCAGGGAGATAACTCGAGACTGTCTCAAAAAAAATTAAAATAAGTAAAAATAGTGTGGTACATATTTGCAGGGTCAGGAGAAAACTTCTAAATACGGATCAAAAGTGTTTTCACATAGTAAACGAGAAAATCTCAAGAATGTTATGTCAATCAGATTGACAAAAATATCTCAGATTGCATGTGAAGCCCGCACACTGTACCCCATGATTGAACTAGTGTACACAGCTATGATTCAATAAAAAAAAAAATAAGTAAAAATAAAAACATAGAACCTTTACTTCCCCTTGGGTTAGTTGGACGTGCATTTTCTAGCATCTTCTGTTTGTATTCATAAGAAAAAGGATCTAGCACCTACCTATCATTCCTTCCTAGAATTTCCAGGCTTGCCCCAGCAAAGACTTGTAGCTATTCACTAGAAGACTAAACTCTTTCTTGAGAATTCTAAGTAACTGAAAGTTCAGGCTAATTAGGCTTTGTCATCTCTGATGAGCATTAGTTATTTTTCAGGTTCTGGTTTGGCTTCTTCACTAATCTCTGGTTAAGATACAAAGCTAAGGATTCAACTGAGCTATTTATTTATCAGAACTTGAGAAATCTCAGAGGCAGTCTACAGATGCTTACTCAGCAATATTTTGAGTAATATTTCAGTGCTTTACTGTTACTTCTGGCATCAGGTAATGTGTGTCTTTTTTTTTGTTTTTGCAATTTTTGGCCGGGGTTGGGTTTGAACCTGCCACCTCTGGCATATGGGGCTGACACCCTACCCCTTTGAGCCCCAGGCACCGCCCCAGGTAATGTGTGTCTTCTTTCTTACATTAGCTTATTTAGGCCCACCAAAGCTCAGTGCCTTATGACAGTGTGCCCTGAACTGGAAAGACAGTTGGCTGGTCTACTTCTCTACTTCCCTGTACTATCCAGTACCACCATATCCTTAACTGCTCTTTCATAAACAGAATGATGGTTCATTCATTTTCAAAATGTACAGGAATCATGTGGAACATTTATTAAAATTTTGAATTCTGGGGTTTATCCTCAGATATCCTCAACTGGCAAGGCCTTGACATTTGAAATTTTTTGGTGGGGGGAGGGTCAGGCACCTCAATAGGCCCTACTGCAGAGCATAATTTGAGAAAAATAGATTTAGAGGATCCATATCCCTCAGAGAAAGATGTGCAAGTCAGTCTCTCTTGTGACAAGAGTTGCTATAAAGTTTCCATCGACAAGCACTACCAGATCCCTGCAGTTAACTCAGTTGCGAAGTGGAAGTCCAGTTCCTTGACTCTTTCCCCTGTTTTTCTCTACCTCTGATTTTCCTATCACTGCACTCTCCCTTGTCTTACCTTACCCAGACAACGTCAGTCCTGTAGGGAATCTCCCACCAGTGCATACACTCTGTCAGTCAGATGGATCCTGCTCCCCAAGACTAGATGGTGGTGGGAGGCATGAGAGAGAAGGTATAGAAACAGAGAAACACTATGTAGGAGAATATTTCACCTCAAACACTCTCTGGAAAACTCGATCAATTCACAGGAAGCCTATTTGCTGAAATCCAAATTCTTGAAAATGTTTTTATGAATATAATATTATTTGGTGGCATTTAAAAGAATGTTTAGTTTATTAAAAACCTAAGATCCTTGGAAATGGCTTAGCATTTAGTATCATCAAATATATCTAAAAGAAGAATATGTTTAAGTTACAAGTTCATATATATAAGGATTCGCTCTGAAGCAAGTTTTTAGTAAATTGATAAATTTGGAATCCTAGGTAATTTAGTCTTTCTGAAAATTAATTCTTTGATGAATTGACTTTTCAAAACCCTAATTTTTGGCTATTTTTCTAGCTTCCCTTCTGACATAGATTTTGGCCTTCCGTAGGACAAACAAAAAGACCTTCTCTTTGCCCTGCTTAGCAGAAGAAGCTTAAAAGTTCTAAGTCTCAGGAAATTTCTTTTTACCATTGGGCCATTCTCTTTATCACATACCTAGCCCTCAGAGAAACAAGACTCTCCCCTCTACATGGTATTATTCTCTACTTTGGTCCATTTTAGGTTCTATACTCTCTGACTTTTAGGGATTATTCATTGACTTACTTTATCTTGTTTTCATCCTGATGCCCCACATCATTTTCCTGAGTGTGGTATTTATTGCTGTCCTTTATTATGACTTAGAATTTTTTTAGTTGTATGGCCTCATGGACATTCTTGTCTACTTGGCTCTTCCTAGGACTCATTACCTCACTGCGCACCCAAGTAATCATGAACTTAGTGGGCTCACTGTGGTAGTTGCCACCTTCAAAGCATTCTTAGAAATTTTGCTTTAGGGTCGTGGGTATATATTTTATAACCTGGGAACCAGGCATTAAAATTAATAACATTGTTGGCACCCATTAAGTATATATGCACACACATGTGTGTGCACATATTTAAAGTATTGAAGTGGTTAGAGTGATACATCAATCAATCATATACTAAAAGGATTAGCGAATGGATCTTGACTTCTCAAGAGTATGGTATAAACACAGCAAAAAAGTAAAATCTGCTGGCCATCTGGCTGCTGGTAAATATATGGAATCGATCAGAGACTGCCTCCTGAGGTATTCTGTCACAGACCTCACTAGGTTTCCGTTCTCACCAAGATCAGATGGTCAGTAGGAGACAGGTGTCTTCAAATCAGAGAAAAATAAGTGAAATAGATTTTATCTATAAATCTAAATACGGTGCTGTCCACAAGGGGGCATTTGGTATTTAGATATGCAGAAGGCTGTGTCCTTTCATTGTTGCAGTTGCCTTTACTGAAAACTACAGTGTACCCTGGATCTGAGATTAACTGAATTGTATTCTCATTGTTTTTCTAGTGTAAACATTCAGTGTATTGCATTTTTTTCCCTACTTCAGTGTTTTTGGTGTGTGGATATGTGTGTGTGTGTGTGTGTATGTTCTTTAGCAATTACTGTTGGGTTTTAAAAAAGAATAGGTAGCTAATAGAGTCTCTTTTCTGCTTGGGAGATGAGAGACTTTTTAACTTAACTGTATTTTATTTCATGCATGTAAATAATATCCTGAAATTTTTTATTCTTATCTACCCTGTTGTTTGAATCCACTCTTAGAAAATGAGCTTTTAAAAAAGGAAATTAAGAGAGAGAAGGAGAGAGGGGGGTGAGAGAAAAGAAGAGTAGAGAGAGGGAAGGAGGGAGGGGGTGGGGTCTCAAGGAGTGACACACCTTTTGCGGGCAAGGCACAATTGTAAGAGGGACTTTATCTAATAAATGCAATCAGTGTAATCTGGTTTCTTGTACCCTCAATGAATCCACAACAATAAAAAAAAAAAAAGAATGTGGGACACTGGGGGAGGTGATTAGGTCATGAAGGTGGGGCCCTCTTGACTGGAATTAGTGCCCTCATAACAAGAGGCCCAAGGAAACTGCCCCATACCTTGTGAGGTACCATATGCACTCTCAGCTAGGAAGTGTCATCTATGAGGAATAGTTCCTCCCTCCCCAGACATCAAATCTGCCAGCACTTGATCTTAACCTTCCAGACTCCAGAACTGTGAGAAATAAATGTTTGTTGTTTATAACAAAAAGAAGCAAACTGAAACAAGAATGTAGGTGAAATATGATACTGCTTGGAATGCTAAAGACTAATTAATATCAAAACCAAAACAAAACAGCTCTTTCATGATAGTGGAAGAATTAGGTTTTTGCTTGTGATGTTTTTGTTGTTGTTGTTGTTAATTTCTAGTAGAGTTTTCAATTTTGGTATGCCATAGTCTTTCCAAACTGCAGTTTATATTATTTGACCATTGATTATATATCAGATAAAAGCAGCTCCTTAGGAAGATCAAGAACTTATTAACTTATGGGTCTTCCAGTGAATTGGAAGTGATAGAATCAGAGTCTGTTCCTCTAACAAAGTTGTTTTTAAAATATTTAGTTCATTTTAGAGTCAGAAAAATTAAAGAATCAAAATCTAGAATGAACCTTAAAGTTTACTACAAGTTTATAATTTTTGAGGATTTATGGTAGGTATATTTTATAAATGGATAATCACAAGTATGTTGTTGCTAATGGTCAGAGTATTTGATCCCTTAGCATAGTTTTTACAAAATTTGTAATGTATTCTTATTTGCTCCTTAGGATAATTTATTTTTATGCCGGTCTTTCCCCCCTGAGATTCCCACAATGAGCCATCCTAAATTCCTCAGTTAAAGTGTAATTTCAAAGCATAGTGTGTCTGAAATTCAACTCATAGGAAGCAGGTACAGAGAGTGAGGTAGGTCCCTAGAATTCTGGCCACACCAGCTAAAACTGCTTCTTGGGGAAGTGCAGAGGCTAACCAGAGAAGATAAAATACTGTGTGTCTGTATGCTTTGCCTGGAGGAAATGAGTAAGCACAGAGCTTAGAAGCACTCTCTTGTCCAGGTAAGACAGTGATTAGTGCCAAAATTAAAGACCCTCCTAAAAGATGCAAGAGTACAGTTCTGTTTAATTTGCTAATCTGACCCCTGGAGAAACTGGTTGTGTTCTGGGAAAAAGCTGTAGGCTGCCTCTGACTAACCAATTAATTAGTAGCCTCAGTTGCAGCTGTTTTGTCAGATACCACATGAGGCGGCCAGAGCAGATTAATACGGCTTCAGATACAGGGCACAGCCATAGATTTGGAGAATACATTCTTTCCATTCCAGTTGGAAAATAGGATCAAAACCAGTTTGTGAGCCAGGCACAGTGGCTTGCACTTATAATCCTAGCACTGTGGGAGGCCAAGGAAGGAGGATCCCTTAAGCTCAGGAGTTAAAGATCAGCCTGAGCAGGAGTTAGACCCCCCCCTTCTAAAAATAGAAAAATAATCCAGGCATTGTGGCAGGCTCCTGTAGTCCCAGCTACTTGGGAAGCTGAGGCAGGAGGATGGCTTAAACCCAGGAGTTTGCAGTTGCTGGGAGCTATGATGATGTCATGGCACTCTAAAGGGGCAACAGAATGAGACTCTGTCTCAAAAAACAAAAACCAAAACAGTTTGTGACTCCTAGTTTCAATTCTAACATGCATAGACTTGGGAAGTCAATAGTCAATTGTGTCATAATAGGAAGAAAAATGTGAACAAATTGAAAACCAATGACTTTTCTTGGGTTCATTAGAAATATGGATAAAGAGACAAATTCAGGTAGTCACAGCCAAGATCTGTTTACCTGGCACAGAAGGTGCTGGAACCATAAATTGGTGACTCAGATATGGCAGATTGTTAAGATTTAAGTGATAATTTTGATGAATTATGGGAGGGAAAATATATAAAGCCATTGTTAAAGTTGGAGATTTTAACACCCTTGGTCAGTAACTGATAGATCAAGCAGACAGAAAATCAGTAAAGACACAGTTGACCTGAACAGCACTATCAGTCAACTTGATCTAATTGACATTTATAGAATGTTCTATCCAACAACACCAAAATACAGATTCTTCTCAAGCTCACTTGTAACATTCACCATGATAGGCCATGTTCTGAGGCCTTTATTAGACTCTCAGCATCATGAGGACAGAGCTGGATTTGTAATTCTCAGTGTTGGTATCTTTGGCCCACCTAAGGACACCTAAGAGATGCTTCATGAATAAACTTGTTGAATAAATCAAAGAATTGTAAAATTAGGCTACAAAACAAGGAATCTAGTCAGGATGGGAATAGCAGTAGTTCTAAAGAAAGTACAAGTATATGCAAACTTTTTAAGCCTCAAAATGTAGAACTACAAATTCAACCAGTGAATAACATTGGTGGGGCCACACCTATGGTGCATCTTACAAGGGTACATGTGAAATTTACTAAGTGTAGAATATAAATGTCTTAACACAATAACTAAGAAAATGCTATGAAGGCTATGTTAACCAATTCGATGAAAATATTACAAATTGTATATAAAATCAGTACATTGTACCCCATGATTGCATTAATGTACACAGCTATTATTTAATAATTAAAAAAAAGTGAATAACAGAAAACATCCTCTGTCCTAGAGAATGTCATTTAATTAATATTCTTAAACCCCTGTTTTCATCACGTCACTTCTTAAATAACTTGAAATAGCTCAGATTGCTTAGTACTCTGAGGGTCTTAAGCCTTCTATAACCAAGCTCTTCCCTAGATACCTTACCCCACCTCTTATCTGTTGCTCAAATATTTTGCTTCAGCTCTATCACTATTATTAAATAATCATGTCTGATTTGAGCCTATGATCAATATATGGCTCTTTTCTTTTCCTTTTCCTTTTTTTTTTTTTTTTTTTTGAGACTGAGTCTCACTATGTCACCCTCCGTAGAGTGCTGTGGAGTCACAGAAAACAGCAACCTCAAACTCTTGGGCTTAAGTGATTCTCTTGCCTAACTCCCAAGTAGCTGGGCCTACAGGCACCACCACAACGCCCAGCTATTTTTTTGGTCGTAGTTGTCCTTGTTGTTTGGTAGCCTAAGGCTGGATTCAAACCCGCCAGCTCTGGTGCATGTGGCTGGCGCCCTAGCCACTGAGCTACGGGGGGGTGGGGTGGGGTGGGGTGAGTGGGTAGTGGGGGCCGAGCCTCTTTGGCTCTTTTCATTCCCTTTTGTCCTCCATCCAGCTCCTTCCTGTGTGCGGGACCCCGTATGCTTCAGCCAACCTTGATCAACCTCTTTTAAAAACTTGGGAAGCATTTATTATCTATGTCTCATGTTTTGGCATTTAATCATATATTGCCCTGAATTTTAACTGCTATTTTGTATGTACTTTTTTTGCATGAGCTCACATCTCATTCAGGTCATCTTTAATGTAAAAATAATTCATATTCCAGTAGGGTGTTTGTTAGCTAACTTCTTTTAGAATTAGAGTGCATTTCCCATGGAAACAACATTTAAAAGGGTTAGTTTTTTTTTTTTACATCTATAAATGTATTTAACAAATTATGTAACGGATCCATATTACTATGGTAGCCTAAACTTGGAATTGTTGGAGCAAAATTTCATGCAGCAAAATTTTTAACTACTTCCACCACTCCCTACCAAAAGCTTTTCATACTGGAACATTTTATTTCATAAGGGTTTAATTTTCTATAAAATAACTTAGTTTAGCCTCTTAAATAGGTTTGGCTTTATTGATTTTCTTCTGGAGCAAGTTTGTATCTGGGGAAAGGGAGCTGAAAGCCATTCATGATGATACTCATGATGATGCTACTTAATTAATTTTCAAGGAAGACTAATACCTGCTTGAGAAGTATCACCCAATTACATTTTAACAGGGATGTTAATCAAATATGCATAGTGGGGAATCATTACTTCTAAGGGATTTGTTGTATCATTGGTATTTTGAGAGACTAGAACTTGTCCTGTTTCCGATGACCTAATTATTCTCTTAATACAATTTTTAAAAATTCTAATAATTATTAACAAGTATCTAAGAGATAATAAAGTGTTTAGAGAATTAACTGTGTTTCAGGTAAGTATGAGCTCTAAAACATCTTGCAGTTTTGTTTTGTGGAGATTTAAATCAGCTGCTTCCATTTTTCTTTGAATGATTCTTTTAATAGATTTAGTGACCTAGATCATGACCAACATAATTGAGAGAATTTGACGTGGAGATTTTTTTCTTTAATTTGCAGGAAAATGGCTCGGCGCCTGTGGCTCAGTGGGCTAAGGCACCAGCCACGTACACCTGAGCTGGTGGGTTCAAATCCAGCCCGGGCCCGCCAAACAACAATGATGGCTGCAACCAAAAAATGGCCGAGTGTTGTGGCGGGCGCCTGTGGTCCCAGCTACTTGGGAGGCGGAGGCAAGAGACTCGCTTGAGCCCAGGAATTGGAGGTTGCTGTGAGCTGTGATGCCATAGCACTCTATCCAGGGTCACAGGTTGAGGCTCTGTCTCAAAAAAAAAAAAAAATTTTTTGCAAGAAAATGAGAAATAATTGGAGTTACATAAAGTTACCAGTTATTAGTTTAAGGATTAAAATTTTAAACAAAATGGGTATAATACTTTATTGCTCTAGGCTCTGGCTAACCCTCTTCTTTTCTACTCTCCTATTACTATATCAGGGAACATAATGGTAAATAATTCAATGAATGCTATAACCTTATAATTCCTTGAACATCTTAATTCCATTAATGCCACCAGATTGTCCCCTTCAGCAACTCAAATACCATGGCCACACCCTAAGCTCCTTAAGGTGTCTCCTTTTTATAGAGAACACCTTCACTTAGTTTGATCATTACTCCAACTTCCTTTTTCTAAAACAGAACTCTCCTTCTTCTGGAAATTATATTTTCTCCCCACTTTTATTTTTTATTTATTTATTTATTTTTTAGAGACAGTCTCACTTTGTGCCCTTGATAGAGTGCTGTAGTGTCACAGCTCACAGCAACCTCCAGCTCTTGGGCTTAGGCGATTCTCTTGCCTCAGCCTCCTAAGTAGCTGGGACTACAGGTGTCCGCCATAACGCCCGGCTATTTTTTTTGTTGCAGTTTGGCCAGGGCTGGTTTCAAACTTGCCACCCTCGGTATATGGGGCCAGCACCCTACTCACTAAGCAACAGGCGCCACCGTTCTCCCCACCTTTAATTGTACACTTTAACACCAGAAGAGGTTTCACTATCTATGTCTCATCAGTTCAGCGGTTAGGACCTTAAATAGACTGGCCAACTATGGTATCTCATCTCTGCTCACTTCCTCCCAAATTCATCTGTTCATACCTGGGCACAGATACATAGTTCAAGAGACCAAGCCCACTGACTCTGGACATATGGTAAGATGGTCTTTTTATGCAGAGTGCAAGAGCCCAGTGATTTTCCTAGTTAAGAGTAGTTCTTTTTTTTTTTTTTTTTTAATTTCAGGTTAGTGTGAGGGGACAGTTCAGTTACAATGTTTATATTAGTTAGGTAGAGTCCCTGTTGTAGTTTTGTCCCACCCATATACTCTTACATTGTCAAGAGTAGTTCTTTAAGGTTGTTATATTGGGCTACCTAGGATTCACGAACCTTCAACCCTCCAAGCTGCCTTTTTCCTTTCATTTGGGAGATAGAGTCTTCAGGTTTTCATGAGTGAAGGATTGAGCCACAATTGAGAGCACCTTTGAAGCAAGACTTGAATTCCTGGGTATAATTTAAGGCTAATGGCACTTTCATTTATTTAGGTATTAGAACTAATCTTTGTGGCACATCTTACACATCCTGTGGCACATCAGGGTTCAAGATTACCTGAACAAGGGCTACTAGGAGAGTAAATCAATATATTTTGATACATCATGTTCCCTATACGCCCAGAGATATGGAGTGTTCATTAGGTATTGGCATAGCCATTGTGAAACAGTTCAAATAACATTATGGAACAGTTGGTCAGGCTGGCCTTAGAAGATAATTCTACTCCCCTCCTTTTATCTAGGGATGAAATTATACTCCCCAAGGGCCTGTGTGTTTGGTAATCTGGACACTATGATGTCCAAAAGTGTTGGTGGCAGAGGAGGTTCAAAGATCAACATAAGTCACTTCTGGATAGTAGATTTGAGTTGAGCAGGGTCAAGCATTTCTGGGCAACACTAAAGGGTGGACAGTTATTCTTCTATGTGAACTTTCTGGAAAAGGTTCCAATTATGACAGTCTCTCAGCAGGGGCACCTGTTAATGATTTTCCCAGAATATAAGAAAGGACTAACAAGTGTGGGACAGTTAAACAACTGAGCACTAAACAGTTTTAGACTAAATTGGCACCTGGGTCTTTTGGGCTAAAACCAGCTGATGAATTTACTGAAAGCCACAAATCTGTGGTAAATTCTAATGGACAAATTCCCACTGACAGGCTGTGCACAGTGGCTGAGGCCTGTAATCCTAGCACTCTGGGAGTCCGAGTCTGGTGGATCACTTGAGCTCATGAGTTCAAAACCACCCTGAGCAGGAGTGAGACCCTGTCTGTACTAAAAATGAAAAACTGAGGCAAGAGGATCACTTAAGCTTGAGGCTTCTGTGAACTATGATGCATGGCACATTACCAAGGGCAACAAAGTGAGACACTCAAAAAAAAGTTCCCAGTGACATGTCCTCATGTTAAGTTCCGTGGTCATGGGGTAGGTCTAGAGACAAGTCTAGCCATAAAGAATCAAATTTTTCTATGGAATGGGTGTGACTTGTCTTCTAGCAGTAGTGTGAATTCCCTTTGTTACAAAGGTTCAGCCTTATGCCCAGCCAATCTGCTTTCAGCTCATATACCTTGAGCCACTACTTATGCTAGGCTCCTGCATACAAAATATTGGGATCTATACATGGGAATTATACATTTTAATTGCATACTTCTCTCACAATTTATAATTGTGTATATAATTATCCTACTTTTATAGGTCCACTCACATGCCTCTTCCCCAGACCTCTTTGTCCTCAGTTATCAAGTCCGAACAGAGTTCTGTAACACGTTGGCCAGGTGGCCTTGAGAGGATTGTGAGAGTCTTGAAAGCTCTTCTACATTTTTATATGTGGCACCCAGGAAACGGCACAGCCAGGTCCTCTCTGAAAAACTCAATAGATGGGGTAGGAGACTCTTAGGGAAAGTAGCATTCAAAAAAGAAAGTTCTGGGCTGGGAGGATTGGTTCATGCTTACAATCTTTGTACTCTGAGAGGCCAAGGCAGGTGGATCGCTTGAGCTCAGGAGTTTGAGACCAGCCTGAGAAAGAGTGAGATTCCTTCTCTATTAAAAATAGAAAAATTAGCTGGGAATTGTGGTGGGCACCTATAGTCCCAGCTACTCAGGAGGCTGAGGCAGGAGGATAGCTTGAACCTAAGAGTTTGAGGTTACTATGAGCTATGATGTCACAGTACTCTTACCGAGGGTGACAAAGTGAGACTCTGTCTCTAAATAAATAAATGAATGAATGAATGAATAAATAAATAAATAAATAACAGTTCTGGAGTTTGTGAGGGAGAAAATACATAATCAGTAAAATGAGATTATTCATCAAACCAAAGAAGTGAGAGAAGTGTGGTGATAGAATAAACAATAAAGTTGAGAACCAGAATTGTGAGGATATTATGGAATAGAACAATTCTGGAAACTAAGATCTCAACCCAGAAACCCCTCATCCCAAATACCTGATACAATTTTACATAAGCATTTTCTTATATTTATTTCACTAATGCTAGAAACTGGTATAACTCAGCATGGATGATATGAATTACACATATATTTAATTTCATACTTCTCTCACAATTTATAATTACATATATGTACTGTATTATTGGTATGATTCAAAATAGTTCACTCCATATCCTCTTTCTATGAAAAAGGTGCCATAAAATTTTTCTTCTATGTGAATACCTGTTCTATCCTGTTCTTACAGATCTCTAAATGGGTTTCCAGTAGGAAGTAAAAATTAACTTAAAATTTTCGTTTTACACCGGAACTGGCAGGCTGAATCCAGCCCAGGCCTGCCAAACAATAACGACAACTGCCACCAAAAAAATAGCCAAGTGTTCTGGCAGGTGCCTGTAGTCCCAGCTACTTGGGAGGCTGAGGCAAGAGAATCACTTAAGCCCTAGAGTTGGAGGTTGCTGTAAGCTGTGGTGCTGTAAGCTGCGGCACTATACTAAGGGTGACATAGTGAGACTCTGTCTCAAAAAAAAGAAAATTTTTTTTCAATTAGCAATAAGACATACTCTCTAAATGTCTTTGCCTCTTTGGTTACAATGGTAGCAACAGCACGAACACATGTAAGATAATTGTTTACTGTGTGTGGCCTTTGCAGTCATTTTACCTGGATTGTAATTCCAGCTCTACCTATTGGCTACATATCTTTGGGGCAGTAATGCAATCTCTATAAGCTGCAATTTTCTCAATAGTAAGATGGAAACAAATTTATTAAATGTCTAGAGCTGTAATAAGTATTAAATTAAGTAATCTCTGAAAAGCACTTACATGGCATTTTGTTAGGGTTCAATAAATATTGTGATTATTACTGTTATTTTAAAAGTACATGTTATGGAATTATGAAATCACAGAATGTTAGGTATGGTATAAAAGGCATTTGCTAGTGAAGAAACTGTTGTTTCAAACATGAATACATATAAAAGTTTACTATTTATACTTACAGGAATCCTTAAATACATTACTTAAACAGCTAGAAAAAGAAAAAAGGAGTCTTGAAAATCAAGTGAAAGACTATGCACTTAGGCTGGAACAAGAATCAAAGGTTTGCTTTTACTCTCTTCTAAATAATTCCTTTGAAACTGCCACTATTTCTAGTGTTATGTACAAACCTACTATATAATTATCACAAAATGCTTACAAAACCATTTCCTCAATTATTTTATAAAAGCAAGATAGAGACATAAGCCTTAACTTGCTAATAGTCTTGCTAGTATTACTAATCTTCTCTTATTTTGAATTCTTTACTTTTTTACCTTTCATATAGGCTTACCACAAGACGAACAATGAACGCCGTACATACCTAAATGAAATGTCTCAGGTAACATTTTTTTGTTTTACTTCTAAGTTCTAAGAGTTTGTTCTTACTAATAATTATGTTTTCCCACTTTTCTAGGCTTTTGTTTGGTTTGGTAAAGAAACGGATATTGGAATTATGGGAGAAAAGGGGTCAAATTTCTAAATGTGGAAGGTAGAAAGGAAAACATGTAACTTTTATAAAGAGGTAAAAGAGTGATAAAAGTTTCCCAAATTAAGAAGTTATTTTGCATATTTGTTTCCCTTTAGTTTGTTCCATAATTGATAGAATTCATATAGATAAGTTGCTATCTCTCTGCTGTCATGAAATTCAAGGCACTTCACTTCATAATTAAATTATGCACAGAAAGGTCTAAGATCAGAATTGCTATTGAGAGAAAGCATGTCCTTATAAATATAGGACTGGAAAGCAGTCACTAAATTTTGAAGTAGATTGCACATATTTTCCAGTTTTTCACTTGCATTTCAGTTTTATTTATGATATTATTGGTAATACAGAGTTTTTGTTTTTATGTCGTCAGAGCTATCTTTAATTTATGATTTCTCATGTTGTAGTTAGAAAGACCATTTTCATCTCAATGTTTCATAGCATTCACCATATCTTGTTTTAGTACTTATATGACATAATATTTTACATTTAAATATTTAATCTGTCTTAACATTATTTAGGCATATGTTTTAAGATTAGGATGTAAATTCAGTTTTTGATGTATGTTATCCAAATGGAAGTATCTAAAGAGGAGTCCCTTTATGAATCTCTGGGAAAAAATAAAGATTTAGAACTTATTAGCATATAAATAAGTAAAGCCATGTCAATAAAAGAAATGCTTCAGTGAGGTGGTGCCCATAGCTCAGTGGGTAGGGCTGTAGCCACATTCACCGAGGCTGGCCAGTTCGAACCTGGCCTGGGCCTGCTAAACAGCAATGACAACTGCAGCACAAAATAGCTGGGCATAGTATCTGGCTGTAGCCCCAGCTACTTGGGAGGCTGAGGCAAGAGCATCACTTAAGCCCAAGAGTTTGAGGTTGCTGTGAGCTGTGACACCACGGCACTCTACCAAGGGTGACAGCTTGAAACTCTATCTCAAAAAAAAAAAAGAAATGCATCAGTGAGAAAATAATGTGGTGAAAAGAAGAAACAATCTAGGACATAGCTTTGAAGAGCTTCAACAGTGATAGTCAAGGGAAGAACACCCAAAAAGGGGGTTGGACTTCTCAAAACATAGCGAGGTTAGTCAAGGAGGTAGAAGCCCTCGAGGATGGACTCGACATAGAGAGCGGCCTGCTATCACTTCTAGAGTATCTAGAGGGAGAGTGAAGGACGAGAGGCAGGGAGTTAGGTTTGGGATTGGAGCTGATAAGGGAATGCATAGAAAAATTTGAGAAAAAAGTCAGGTCTGCAGAGAGTAAAGGGAAGCTTGGACTTTGTAGTGTTGACGTAAGTAAGTGGGTAATTGAGACAAGCTCAGATCAGTCCTTGTAGTCTCTTGTCCTTACAGTAGACAGTCAGTTCAGACTTCACAGTCCTTGGGACTAGGTTGGAGCACTGTTTACTCTTGCAGCCTAGACACCCTGATGCCTTTTTTCAGGCTATATATTTTGAATATGCTCTTCTCCCTCATGCCAATTCCACTTCCTTCAAGGTCTAACACATGTTATGAGGCCAGGACATGCATGATAAAAAGACCATAGACTGCAGAGCCATTGCAAATTTGAATTTGAGTCCCTGAATCCCAGCTGTGCATCTGCTGTTGTGTGTGACATTTTGGGGCCTTAATTTCTTTCCTCGCTAGTAAAAAGTAAATATCAGTATCTTCCAAAGTTTTGTGAGTGCTTAGAGCAGTGTTTTTCAACCTTTTTTCTGTCATGGCACACTTGAACCTATAGTTAAACATTCATGACACACTTAAATTATGTTGATCAAAATAAAGAGTAAAAAAAAAGAATATACTTACTGTGTATATTGAAGTGTTTGAACTTCTTTTGAAAAATAAGTGCTGTAGCACATTGGTTGAAAATCACTGGTGTAGAGCCTCAGTGTTTGTGAATTTCTGTGTGAGATGCTGGCATATAATAGGTTCTAAATTCCAGTAAATGGTGAATATTGTTTCCTGATTCTCTTTCCTGATCTCCCTGGCCTGTTTCTGTGTGGCACGGAATTTCCACTTGCCTTACCCTTCTTCCTGGTCCCATATTGCAGATATGTCTGTTTGCTTCCCTCAACTGTGGGCTCCCTGAGATCAGATCGGGTGCCCCATTCTTTCTGTTCCAATACACTTAGTACAAAGAGTGGCACATAAAAAACGTTCCAAACAATTTACTCAACTAACATAACACAGAAATTTATATTGATAGTAAGCTCAAATATTAAGAAAAAGGTGATGTATAAAATATTGATAAAGGACTTTTTGGAAAGTTCACAATAAAGTCTTTTACCTTCAAAGCATTCATTTATCTTTATGTATCTGAAAAATTCATTTAGGTGAAATAATCCTTCTCTCTGACTATACAGAGTCACTGAACATACAATAAAAGCTTATTTTAACAGTTTCCCAGGAAGATGTTAATCCTGTCCCCATTATAAATGTTAAGGATTTTCACTCTGGAGTGAATTGTTAATCTTTATAGTGAACGACGGTTCTGACCATGTGAAACTACGGTGACTAGAAAGGTTAGTGGATGATTTGCAGTTCTGCCCATGCTGAATACATAAATAATTGATACTTTGGTAGATAACTTGAGCTGTCTGCTGGGTCTGCTGTTTATACTTCTGCTGCCAGGTCTGTGGCTTTGCCTCAGCCTCTGTTCACTGTTTTGACTGAAGAGTTTCCCCATCGGAGGAAGAGTCTCTGATTTGTACAGTGTAACATAGACGTTGCTCTTTCCGAATACGTAGGCACACTACACTGCTACATAGGCGGAGAGACTGACTAGAGTTCGTTGCAACACATAATAAACTTAAGTTTTAGCTTCCTAAAAATATAGAATTTTAGTAATGGCTCTGAGAAACCATTGAATAGAATTCTTTTAGCTTACAGATAAGGAAGCTGTTGCTTTTCTGTTTCATTATTAGGGAGTTCTAATTGTTAGAAATGTTAAAGCATCATATAATGCTCTTTAGTTTCTTTTCTTGAAAATTCCTTAATTTAGTTCAGTCTCCTTAAGAACATACAAGTCTACACTCCTGCATGATAGTTTTTCAAAGATTTGTAAACAACTCTGTTTCCCTATAGATTTTTTGTTTGTCCTATTTTTTTCTGAGCTAAAATACTATTAAGTTACATTGGCCCTTCCTTGTGAAATGCACCCCAGACTGCCCATGTGTTTCTGCTGCCTTTTTGGAAAATTCTGTCTTGTTTACTGTTCATTTAAACGGAGTGCTCCCCAGGTTTACATTTAGTACTTAAGATGTAATCTCAACAGCATAAATATCAAAGTTTTGTCTCCACCACCCCAATTTTTCTTCTCTGGTGCCTGAATGATCATTCTGATATTATGGTACTATTTCCTGTTAAAAAAAAACCTTCAGTTTGCATTTCCCAAAGAATCACAGCAAAGCTCCTCACATGGGTGTGTGTGTCTCTGCAGCTTTATCCCTCCCTGCTAGCGTCCTGCACTGCATAGACCAAATGTATGGGCAATTCCTGCATATATCATGCTGCTTTATACCTGATGTCTTTGTTGTTCCTTCTACCTAGAATACCCTTTCCTTTAGTTCTTTATTGACTACTCTTTCCATGTGGAGCCCTTCTTGCTCCTGAATTAATTACATCTACTGTATGCTTATAAAGCACCTATGCAAACCTCTATCAAGGCACTTAATTGTAGTTATCTATTTCCTGCTTTCCCAATAGAACCCTGACTTATTTGTCTTTGTTCCTCTGTGCCTAATGTAGTGGTGACACATAGTAGATAATAACATTTGCTGAATAAATGAATTCCATTTTCTGTTCCAATGCACCCAAGCCGGTGTCACTTAGCAAATGATCTAATATCTTAGCTTACAGAGAAACGCAAGTCTAAGGTGTGAAATCTAATTGTCCTACTTTTTACCTTCAAATTTATCCATATCTTGATCTTTCATTGCTGTCCTTCCTCCTGTCTTAAAGAAAAACAATCCCAGATTTCTTCTCAATTCTGTCTGCTGCCTCTGGGACTCACTTAATAATTATTTCATCTTAAAGTTTTAATCTCTCCGTTATTGGCTGTGGTTTATCTTTTGCTTGCAACATGTCTGACTCTTCCACTGAAACAAAATCAAACTTTTGTTTTACCCCAACTGTCCTCATAAAACTACTACCTTACCTTTCTTATCCTCAGCCAGACTTCATGAAAGAGGGAATATTCTCACTGCCTTTATTTTTCCCTCTTTGACCTTTTTCATCTTTCTTTTGACCCTACCAATCGTACTCTTGACAGTTTTATCTCTTCATAGTCAAATACAATGACTGCCTTTCAAGCCTTCTGCTATTAGAGTTGTCTGAGGTATTTTCACAGTGTCTATGCTCACTGCTTGAATACTGCCCACACCCCCAACGTCCATGCCAGGACTTTATTCCTGCTTTTTCCTTTCATTTAAATCATGGCCTGTTTATCATCGATGATTCTTCTGTTCCTTAAAAGTTGCCTTTCTAAGTTTATTTCATTGATTCTCTTTGCCTTTAATGAATTATTTTATTCACTTATGGCTTTAGTTGCCATCTCTGAGGCCATCAGCCTCAATTATTCCTGAATTGCAGATTATATTTATACCAACCACAAGAAATCTCCACTTTTATATTCTGGAAAAATTTCAAAATAGACAAAAATGAAAATATTATTTTTCTATTTCTGCCTCAGCATACCTACAGCTTCTGTTTTTTCTCTTTCTTTCTTTCTTTTTTTTTTTTTAAGACTGTGTCTCACTTTGTCACCCTTAGTACAGTGCCATGGTGTCACAGCTCATAGCAACCTCAAACTCTTGGGCTTAAGTGATTCTCTTGCTTCAGGCTCCTGAGTAGCTGGGACTATAGGCGGCTGCCACAACGCCTGGCTATTTTTAGAGTCAAGATCTCACTGTGGCTTAGGCTGGTATTGAACTCGTGAGCTCAGGCATTCCACAAGTCTTGTCCTCCCAGAGAGCTAAGATTACTAAAGTGAGCAACAGTGCCCAGCCTAGCTTCTATTTTCTTATCTACCCCAGTGGCAGGGTATGTGTATATTTAGTGTCTACTACAAAAACTTGTAATGATCTATACCATATGGATGATAGGGTTTTTACAATATTCTTCATAGTTATTTTAAAAATCACATGGATTGTAGGGCTGAGATAGGGAGATTTCCAGAAGCTTTTGAAAGCTTGATAATACTGGAGAAGGCCAGAATTTCCCATTGTTCTTCAGCTTCTTTATACATGTTACTAAAGGACTTGGTTAAGAAAGAATTAATTAAAAATTGACAATTCCTCTTATCTCTGAAATCAATTATGAAGAGGATAAACATTCAAAATTTTTAATTTCAGGTCTCTGGCTCACATCAAGTTTCTAAAAGGCAACAGATGGATCAACTGCCTAGAATGAAAGAGAATCTAGTGAAAACGTGAGTCTAGCTATATCTTTTCTTTCTAATTAATTATATTTGCATGTGACTGCTACTAACAAAACAGATGTCTATTATATTTTGGAAGTTGTATTTGTAGATTTTAAAGCAACAGTATAAGATAGCAGATGGTAAGAAAATTTAAAGAAGTTTGTGATGTGTTTACTATTTTTCACTTTTATTTCAGACTAATATGAGGGTATAAATTGTTTTCACTTCTAAGGTGAAGTTCAAGCTGTAGTTGAGCTCTTCACCCATGGGGTATGCTGAATGCCTTCATAATGTGCACATTAGGTGAGATCCCGCCAATTATTTTTATACTTTTGTTAGATCCCAGAGACATTTTTGGTATTGAAACATGATACGATCTTATGTTTTTGGTTTTTTTTTTTTTTTGAGACAGAGTCTCACTCACTATGTTGCCTTCGGTAGAGTATCATGGCGTCACAGTTCACAGCAACCTCAAACTCTTGGGTTTAAGTGATTCTCTTGCCTAAGCCTCCCACGTAGCTGAGACAACAGGCACCCGCCACAACTCCTGGCTATTTTTTTGTTGTTGTTGCAGTTGTCATTGTTTAGCTGTCCTAGGCCAGGTTCGAACCCATCAGCCTTAGTGAATGTGGCTGGCACCGTAATCACTGTGCTATGGCCACTGAGCCATGATCTTAAATAGCAGTGTGTGCCCAAGAAGAGCTTAAAACTACACTATTAAAAACATTATAAGTAGAAGCGTACCTTTAAGATTTTGTGAGTTTAGTTCCAGACTACCACAGTAAATTGAATGTTGCAATAAAAATATGAATTTTTTGATTTCCCAGTACATTAAAATTATTTTTAGATTGGTATAATAAACAGTTCACACCTGTAATCCCAGGATTTGGAAGGCCAACCTGGAAGGATTACTTGAGCCTAGGAGTTTAAGATTAGCCTAGGCAACAGAGAAAGACCCTTTCTCTAAAGAGAAAAAAAGTTAATTAGCCAGGTGTGATAGTGAGCACCTGTAGTCCCAGCTGCCCAGGAGGCTGAGATGTGGGGATCACTTGAGCCCAGTAGTTTGAGGTTACTGTGAGTTATGATCACACCACAATGCTCTAGCCTGGAGACAGAGCAAGACCTTGTCTCTAAAAACAAAGAAAAGTTATGTTTACATAATACTGTAGATTATTAAGTATGCAGTAGCATCATGTATAAAAAACAACAATGTACATATCTTACGTAAAAAAGACTTTATAGCTAAAAAATGCTAATGATCATCTGAACTTTCTGGTAAGTCATATCTTTTTGCTGGTGGAGGGTTTTGCCTTGATGTTGATGGATGCTGACTGATCCAGGTTGTGGTTGCTCAAGTTTGGAGTATGGCAATTTCCTGAAATAAAACAAAATTTTCTTCGATGATTGACTCTTCCTTTCATGAAAGGATTCTCTGTAGCATGTGATGCTGTTTGATAGCATTCATTTTACACACACTAGAACTTTTTTCAAAATTGGATTCACTCCTCACACACTCTGCTGTTGCTTTGTCAACTAAGTTCATGTAATGTTATAAATCCTTTGTTCTGTCAGTAGTGTTCACAGCATCTTCACCAGGAGTAGATTCCATCTCAAGAGACTTACTTTCTTTGCTTATCCTTAAGAAGCAAAGTTCTTATCCTTTCAAATCGGTCATGAGATTGCAGCAATTCAGTCACATCCATAGACTTTACTTCTAATTCTACTTCTAATGTGCTATTTCTGAAGTCTTAAACCCCTCAAAGCTGTCCATGAGGTTAGAATCAACTTCTTCCAAACTCCTATTAACATTTCTATTTTGGCCTCCCCCAACGTATCATTAATGTTTTTAATGGTATCTAGAGTGTGGTGAATCTTTTCCAGAAGATTTTCAATTTACCTTGCCCAGATACATCAGAGAAATCATTATCTATGGCAGCTGTAGCCTTAAAAATATATTTCTTAAATAATAAGACTTGAAAATAAAGATTACTCATTGGTCCATGGGTTGCAAAATGGATGTTGTGTTAGTAAGCAAGGAAACAGTGTTAATCTCCTTGTGTATCTATCAGAGCTCTTGAATGACCAGCCATTATGTCAAGGAGCAGTAACATTCTGAAAGGATTCTTTTTTTCTGAGAAATAAGCCTCAATAGTGGCCTTAAAAGAGTTAGTTAACCATATTGTAAATAGCTGTGTGGTAATTGAGGCTTTCTCGTTCAATTTATAGAGTACAGGCAGAGTATATTTAACATAAGTCTTAAGGGCCCTAGGATTTTCAGAGTGGTAGATGTATATTGGCTTCAATTTAAAGTGACCAGCTAACAAGAGGGTTAGTCTGTCCTTTGAATCTTTGAAGCCAGGTACTGACTTCTCCTATCTAGCTTTGAAAGTCCTAGATGGCATCTTCGTCCAATAAAAAGATGTTTTGTCTACGTGAAAATCTAATTTTCAGTGTAGCCACTTTTATCAATTATCTCGGCTAGATTTTCTAGAACTTACTGCATCTTCTGCATCAGTGCTTGTTGCTTAACCTTACACTTTTATGTCATGGAGAGTTTTCTCTTTTAAACCTTATGATCCAGCCGGGCCCAGTGGCTCATGCCTGTAACCCTAACACTCTGGGAGGCCGAAGTAGGTGGATTTCTTGAGCTCAGGAGGTTGGAGACCAGCCTGAGCAAGAATGAGACTACCTCTGTGCTGGTTTTTCCATTTGTTGACATGTTCAACTATTTCTTTTCTTAGAGTTTCATAGTTCTCTTTATAAAGATTTTTCACGCCCTTTGTTAGATAAATTCCCAAATATTTCATCTTCTTTGGTACTACTGTGAAAGGGATAGAGTCCTTGACTGTTTTTGGCTTGACTGTTATTGATATAAAGGCTACAGATTTATGAGTGTTGATTTTGTAGCCTGAGACACTGCTATATTCCTTGATCATTTCTAAAAGTTTTGTAGTAGAATCTCTGGTGTTTTCCAGATATACAATCATATCATCTGCGAAGAGTGAAAGTTTAATCTCTTCTGATTCTATGTGGATACCCTTGATTGCCTTTTCTTCCCTGATTGCAAAGGCTAAAGCTTCCATTACAATGTTGAAGAGCAATGGAGACAATGGG
The DNA here is from genome assembly GCA_963573935.1 of Arctocebus calabarensis. NCBI lineage: Eukaryota > Metazoa > Chordata > Mammalia > Primates > Lorisidae > Arctocebus > Arctocebus calabarensis. Next base: position 26,176 of record CAUYON010056471.1, read on the forward strand.
CAACCTTGCCTGGTTTCTGATCTAAGTGGAAATGACTTCAATTTAACTGCATTCAATACGATATTGGCTGTGGGTTTGCTATAGATGGCCTCTATTAGTTTAAGAAATGTTCCTTCTATACCAATTTTCTTAAGTGTTCTGATCATGAAGGGATGCTGGATATTGTCAAAAGCTTTTTCTGCATCAATTGGGAGAATCATATGGTCTTTGTTTTTTAATTTGTTTATGTGCTGAATTACATTTATGGATTTACATATATTGAACCAGCCTTGAGATCCTGGGATAAAGCCCACTTGGTCGTGGTGTATAATTTGTTTGATGTGTTGCTGGATTCTGTTTGTTAGGACCTTATTGAATATTTTTGCATCAATATTCATTAGTGATATTGGTCTGTAGTTTTCTTTTCTTGTTGGGTCATTTCCTGGTTTAGGGATCAAGGTGATATTCGCTTCATAGAATGTGTTGGGTAGTATTCCATCTTTTTCTATATTTTGGAAAAGGGTGAGTAATATAGGTACTAGATCCTCTTTAAAGGTTTGGTAGAATTCTGACGTGAAGCCATTTGGTCCCAGGCTTTTCTTTTTAGGAAGATTTTGTATAGTTGATACTATTTCAGAACTTGATATCGGCCTGTTTAACATTTCCACTTCATTCTGACTAAGTCTAGAAAGATGACGTGCTTCCAAGTATTGGTCAATTTCCTTCAAATTTTCATATTTCTGAGAGTAAAGTTTCTTGTAATATTCGTTAAGGATGTTTTGAATTTCTGAGGGGTCTGTTCTTATTTCGTCTTTACCATTTCTGATTGATGAAATTAGAGATTTTACTCTTTTTTTCCTGATTAGAGTAGCCAAAGGTTTATCTATTTTATTGACCTTTTCAAAGAACCAACTTTTTGATTTATTGATCTGATGTATGATTCTTTTGTTTTCAATTTCATTTAATTCTGCCCTGATTTTGGTTATTTCTTTTCTTCTGTTGGGTTTGGGGTTGAAATGTTCTTCCGTTTCCAGTTGCTTGAGGTGTCCCAGTAAGTTGTTAACTTCCTCTCTATCTGCTCTCTTGAGGAAGGCTTTCATTGCTATAAATTTCCCTCTTAGGGCTACCTTTGCAGTATCCCAGAGGTTCTGATAATTCATATCCTCATTGTCATTTTGTTCCAGAAATTTGGTGATTTCCTTCTTAATCTCATCTATGACCTTTCTATCATTCAGCATAAGGTTATTTAGCTTCCATGTTTTTGTTTGATTATGCAGATTCCTGTTATTATTGAGTTCAACTTTTATTCCATGGTGGCCCAAGAAGATGCAAGGAATAATTTCTATTCTTTTAAATTTGCTGAGGTTAGACTTGTGACCTTAGATGTGGTCAATTTTGGAGTATGTTCCATGGGCTGATGAGGAGAATGTGTATTCAATTTTATTAGAATGAAATGTTCTGTAGATGTCTGTTAAATCCAAATGTTGAATGGTTAAGTTTAAATCTAAAATTCCTTTACTTAGCTTCTTATTGGAAGAATAAGAATTCTTGTTGGCCTATCCAACACTGCTAAAGCAGTATTAAAATCTCTAACTACTGTGGAGCTGGAGGAAATCAAGTTACTCATGTCTATTAAGAGTTTTTCTTATAAATTGCAGTGCATTCTGGTTGGGTGCATAAATATTAATAATTGAAATCTCATCATATTGAGTATTATCTTAAACAAATATGAATGACTGTCCTTATCCTTCCTTATTTTGGTTGGTTTAAAGCCTATTGTATCTGCGAATAAGATTGCAACACCTGCTTTTTTCTGTTTTCCATTTGCCTGGAAAATAGATGAACATCCCTTCACCTTGAGTCTATATTTATCTTTTAAGGTAAGATGAGATTCTTGTATGCAGCAGATATCTGGCCTGAGTTTTTGTATCCAGTCAGCCATCCTTTGCCTCTTTAGAGGACAATTTAAATCATTCACATTAATTGAAAATATTGATAAGTCTTTAGAAAGCCTAGTGGACATTTTTAATCCTTTCGTCACTGTGGAAGTTAGAATTTGATAAGAAGTTTCTGGGTGAGACATTCATTCACCTTGCCCCTGGTGGAAGGGACTGTTTTCATTCGTTTCCTGGCCAGGGAACCCATGCACCTATGTATACCCTGAGACTAAAGGCCTAAAGGAGGAGATGGGGAAATACTGGGAGAGAAACGGAGAGAGCTTCTCTCTCCCCACTGGAGTTCTCTCCCTCTACCAGGAGCTTTAGTGTTTTCTATATTCTTTTCTGTGAATAGATTCTGTCTTACCACTGGGGGGTGAGGGGAAATAATGTAATGAAGAATAATAAAATACATGTTAATTGCACACACAAAAAAAGATCTTGTGGGGAATTATAAACACACGCAGACGCATACACAGAGAAGGTTTCAATTAGGTTCAGACTATTTGCTCTCACACGTGGCAGTCGATCAAAATCACCTAGGAAATGCTCAAAAATTACAGATTCCTAAGCCACAGCCTAGACCTGCAGCATCTGAACACCTGGGCATGAGGCGTGGAAGTCTTTCTCTGTGTGTGTGCCGTTTATTTTATTTTCAAAGCTCACCAGGTGATGCTGAAAACCATCGGCTTTGAGCAGCCACCGCCTTAGATCACTGCCTGGCAGAGTGAAGATGTGCCAGGCCCTACTGCTGCCCACCAGGAGCTCAACACAGGGCAGTGCTTGCTGAATGCCCCGGGTAGCGAGGCAATGACATTCCAGGGTGCAGAGACGTCAGGCGGTCAGGACTGACTCACCTACCTCCATTCTTTTTTGTTTTTTAATTGGGGCACCGTTAATTGGATTAACTAAAATCTTTGATGAGGACATTTGAATGTGCATAAGAGGCATCAATTCTTTATTTAGGGGTTTTCAATGATTCGGGATTTTCGGATACATGAAATTGTAGTCATCGCCACATCTTGTCTCATTATTTTATAGATGAAACACTTTGACAAGTTTTCACACAAAAGGCCATTTTTCAAATCCAGCTCCCAGAAAATTAGGAGAATTGCTTACCATGGAGAAGAAGGTTTAAAAGAAAGAGACAGGGAACAAAAGGGAAAGATGAATGGGCCTCTCCCTGGGGAGATCCCTGTACATACCCACACACACCCTAAGGTTGGTCTTCAGACTGTCCAGAAACTTCTCTTGGGGAAGCTGCCAGCTTCGTGCTGCTCACTTGAGTGCATGACTTATTTCTCTACACTTTGGATTATACTAGCATGAAGTAGGTAATTCATAAATTTGTATGAATGTACATGCGACTTTCACTGAGTGAGGAAGTGTCCTTAGCCTTCCCCCCCAAATTGTAGAAAACTTTCAAAAATGAGTAGGTAAAATAAATATGCAATGGGTATCTGTGTTAAAATTGAACCTGAGGCTGCAGTGATCTCAGTACATAGACCCATCAGGATAATAAGTTTTTTTTTTTGAGACAGAGCCTCAAGCTGTCACCCTGGATAGAGGCTGTGGCATCACAGCTCACGGCAACCTCCAATTCCTGGGCTCAAGAGAGTCTCCTGCCTCTGCCTCCCAAGTAGCTGGGACTACAGGCACCCGCCACAAAGCCCGGCCATTTTTTGGTTGCAGCCATCATTGTTGTTTGGCGGGCCCAGGCTGGATTAGAACCTGCAAGTTCAAGTGTATTTGGCTGGCGCCTTAGCCCGTTGAGCCACAGGCACCAAGCCCAGAATAATAATTTTAATTGCATTTTCTATAACCACATTTGGTTTCTAGCTCTGAATGCCATTGCACCAGGCTTTAACTTGCTATCATTCTTGGGTTTTTCTGCCCTGCCTCAGAATTCTACTTGGCCCACATGCACAGGACCAAAGTCCAGTTGGAAGGGAAAGGAGAAATGCTAGCAGGAAAAAAATAAAACCTAAATTATTATCTCCAAATATTATACAGATGCATATACATGGTGTGCTGATGGGGCTGAGCTATTACTGATGGAGGAAAAGGAATGAAACACAGTTTTATACATATATATATATATATATTTTTTTTTTTTTTGCAATTTTTGGCCGGGGCTAGGTTTGAACCCGCCACCTCTGGCATATGGGGCCAATGCCCTACTCCTTTGAGCCACAACACAGTTATGCACCAACCACATGTACAGTTACTGGCAAGGAGACATTATGACAAGTGCTGAGCAAAGTTAACATAAACAACACCCAGTTTCTCCTCCCACTGTTCCAGTCCTGGCCGTGTCTGCCCAGGGTAGAGGGCAGCTCTGCCCCAAGCAGTTAAGGAAGACACAGGGCTCCAGGTAATCTCCAAGTGGGGCCAAACCAGGGATCAAACAGAACATCCCGAGACGCACATTGTAATTCTTCCCTCTACAAAGACCCCGCCTGCAGCACACATGACTGAAAGTTCTGAGTTGGTGTCAGAAAAAGGCAGGAAGTGCCTTCAAATTTAGTCACCAAGCCTAGAATCACTGCCTTGGCATACGAGCTGCAAAATGCAGGAGAATCCCGGGACAGAGCTAATCATTTAAAAGGTAGGACAGACACAGAGCATGCAGATACACACACAAAGACAGAGAGGAAGAGAGGAAGAGGGGAGGAGATGGGAGAAAGAAAGAAAGAAAAGATAAAGAAAGAAGAAAAGTTTAATAGCTTAGAATAATTAATGGAAAAGGACGTTGAGAATGGCCCTGGGAGGGAAAGATCCGTCTTTCTACAAAATTATTTTGTTCTGTGTTAGAAGCATTAACCTAAACTCAACGCATTATATCCCTCAGTGTTCAATTGGAGACCAAAGACCCATTGTACACAACACACACACACACACATGTCATTGCCCCTATGACCCTGGTCTTGATCGCAGCAGAAAGGAACCGGGCGAGACGCGGATTAGAAGTACAAGCTTGCAGGAGACGGGCTAACTGTGATTGCAGGGTAGCCCTGAGCAACCTCCGCAGTAGCCTGTTATTGAGACACGAGACAGGTGAGGGGAGTATCAGACAATGACTGTGTGCCCAAGGCTTGCCATGGGCTGGGGTTCTCTCTCCGCAAGGAACACCTGCGGACGAATTGCCGAGGGCCACCCCCCAGCTGCAAATCATCTTGCTCAGAGGTCGTGTGGCTCTTGGCATCCCACACACACACGCTTCAGGGGTTTTACCGTTAAGCAAGCCTGGGACTGGTTAGGAGGACTCTGTACACTGCCGTTTTCACATCCCACTCTGGAGTTCAAAGTCCACAGGGCAGGCTGTCAGCAAGGCGTTCAGACTCGGATGGAAAGTCTGGGAGGAGAACACGCCGTAAGCCTCAAGGCAGGAGCTGCAGCCCCTCAGGATGGACTGACATGACTGCCTCTGACTTGGATAGTCCGAGCCTTCCGTCAGGGAGCTGGGGACACACGACCTGGCCCAGGAGGGAGGACTCCGCAGGAGAATCCTGGGGCAGGTGCACTTGGTCCCATGTCAGCAAGGACAGGCAGCAGTCCCCGCGGTGTAGTGGGTTGGGCCTGGCTGCCGCTTCTCTTCTGCGACCAAAGTGATCAGAGAGAGGGAAGGAGTAAGGGGGGTGGGGTCTTGGGGTCTTGGTGTGTGCCACACCTTTTGGGGGCAAAACACGATTGTAAGAGGGTCTTTTCCTAACAAATGCAACCAGTGTAACACGGTTTCTTGTACCCTCAATGAACCCCAACAATAAAAAAAAAAAAAAAGATACTAGCATTATCAAAAGCAAAGCAAAATTACAATTCTGATAAGCTTCATGGGGCAAAATAATAGTACATTTGGAATTTTGGCAAGAAATGGGCTTGCATGATTGTGGTTAAGCAAGTATGAACTCCACAGGGCAGGCCGTGAGGAGCAGTGCCTGGAACTATGGACAGCTGAAGCTGCCCTCCACGGGGGAATTTCTTCTTCTTCAAGGGAGACTCAGCTCTGCTGTCTCATCTCTGCTGAGATGATCCAGTATAATCTTTCTTACCTAAAGAAAGTTAACTGATGATGAATTATCATAATGATCTATAAAATACCTTCAGTAAAAACTGTAACATCGTGAAGTTGACACATCAGAAGATTAGGACAGTGCTGAACTACTTTTTGTTTTGGTTTGTTTAGTTTTACTTTATTTTATTTGAGATGTCTGTTTTTTTTAAAAGCTCTACTTGAGTTATAATATACATACAATAAAATTCACTCTCTGGCTGGACATGGTGGCTAATACTTGTAATCCTAGTACTCTGGGAGGCTGAGACAGGTGGACTGCTTGAGTTCAGTAGTACAAGATCAGCTTGAGCATGAGGGAGACCTGTCTCTACTAAAAATAGAAAAACTGGCTCATTGCCCATAGCACCAGCCACATACACCAAGGCTATTGGGTTGGAGCCTGGCCCGGGGCCTACTAAACAACAATGACAACTACAATCAAAAAATAACTGGGCATGTGGTGGGCATCTGTAGTCTCAGCTATTCGGGAGGCTGAGGCAAGAGAATTGCTTAAGCCCAAGAACTTGAGGTTGCTGTGAGCTGTGACACCACGGCACTCTACCAAGGGTGACATAGTGGGACTCTGGCTCAAAAAAATAAAATAAAATAAAAACAGAAAAACTATCTATAGTTTTAGCTCTTATAGTCTTAGCTACTCAGAGGCTGAGGCAGGAGGATCACTTGAGCCAAAGACTGAGCAATGACGATGCCCCGGCGTTCTACCCAGGGCAACACTCTGTCTAAAAAAAAAAAAAAGAAGAAGAAGAAGAAGCTGATTTTCAAGACAATAAAATCGACCTATTTTATTTTTTTTTTATTGAATCATAGCTGTGTACATTAGTTCAATCATGGGGTACAGTGTGTGGGCTTCACATACAATCTGAGATATTTTCATCAACCTGATTGACATAACATTCGTGAGATTTTCTCATTTACTATGTGAAAACATTTTTGATCCGTATTTAGAAATTTTCTCCTGACCCTTCAAATATGTACCACAAGTGTGATCTCACCCTTTGTCCTGTCTCCCCCCCACCCTCTCCCTCCCATTCCCTCCCTCTCCCCTTTCCTCGTCTTCCTGTGCAATAAATGGGTTGTAGCCTTC
>CAUYON010056472.1:0-11519 GCA_963573935.1 Arctocebus calabarensis
CAGAGCCTCAAGCTGTCACCCTGGATAGAGTGCTGTGGCATCACAGCTCACAGCAACCTCCAATTCCTGGACTCAAGTGAGTCTCCTGCCTCTGCCTCCCAAGTAGCTGGGACTACAGGTGCCTGCCACAACACCCGGCCAATTTTTGGTTGCAGCCGTCGTTGTTTGGTGGGCCCGGGCTGGATTCGAACCCGCCAGCTCAGGTGTACGTGGCTGGCGCATTAGCCCGTTGAGCCATAGGTACCGAGCCAATATTGTTTTTAATATGAACTATTTATTTACCATCTGTAATTAATCGGAAACTTGTGGTTCTCTGTATCTCATAGATATCTCTCCTAAAAGTGTGATCAAGGAATTACACCCCATAGGAAAGAGCAACACAGGAGAAACATTGCACATGGTGATGTTAGAAAAACCCAAGAGCCATGACATTGAAGATTTTCATTTCAGGGAAATTCAGAAAATTATACATGACTTTGCATGTGGGTGGAAAGATAATGAAGGGAATTACAAGACAGAGCCCATTACCCCAAAAGAAAATCTTACTAGTAGAAGAGACCAATATGATAGAAGAGAGAGAAGAAATAAGCCTATTAAAAATCAACTTGGGGTAGTCTGGCATTGTGGTGGGCACCTGTATTCCCAGCTATGCAGGAGGCTGAGGCAAGAGAATCACCTAAGCCCAGGAGTTAGAGGTTGCTGTGAGCTGTGTGACGCCACGGCACTCCACCGAGGGCAATAAAGCGAGACTCTGTCTCTACAAAAAAAAAAATCAACTTGAGGGCAGCACCTGTGGCTCAGTGGGTAGGGCTCCAGCACATATACCAAGGGTGGTGGGTTCAAACCCAGCCCTGGCCAGCTAAAACAGCAATGAGAATTGCAACAAAAAATAGCCGGGCATTGTGGCGGACGCCTGTAGTCCCATCTACTCGGGAGACTAAGGCAAGAGAATCCCTTAAGCCCCAGAGTTGGAGGTTGCTGTGAGCTGTGATGCCATAGCACTCTACCAAGGGTGACAAAGTAAGACTCTGTCTCAAAAAAAGAAAAAAAATCATCAACTTGGGTTATGCTTTCAGGCACCTCCATCTGAACTGTATCTGTTTCAAGCCCATGGGAAAGATTCATGATAAATATAATGGTTGCTTTAGTTTCACTACCACAAAGAGTGTCTTCTAGTAGTAAAATCCATATTTCTAAAATATATGGGACTGATGTCATCAATCCTTCATTATTCACACAAGAAAAGAAATCATGCATTGGGAAAAACCTTACAAGTATAATGAGTGTGGCAAAACCTTTAATTATGGCTCACACTTTACTATATACAAGTTAATCCATTCCCAAGAGAAACATAAATGTGGTATCTGTAGCAAAGTCTTTAGTCAAAAATCAAACCTTGTACATCATCAGAGAGTTCATAGCGGAGAGAATGAACAAATGTAACGAACATGACAAAGTTTTCAGTCATAATTCATGCCTTGCATTACATCAGAGAATTCACACTGGAGAGAAACCTTGCAAATGTAATGAGTGTGCAAGGTCTTCAGTCATAGTTCACACCTTATATTACATCAGAGAATTCATATTGGAGAGAAACCTTATAAGTGTAATGAGTGTGGCAAAGCCTTTAGTGTACAGTCAACACTTATTAACCATCAGGTAATTCATAGTGGAGAAAAACCATACAAATGTAATGAATGTGGCAAGGCCCTCAGTCAAATGTTAAGTCTTGCAATTCATCAGAGAAATCATACTGGAAAGAAACATACAAATGTGGAAAAGTGTTTTGTCAAACCCAAGCCTGGCAAGGCAGTGGATAATTCATAATGGAGAGAAACTTTACAAATGCAATGAATATGTTAAGGTCTTCAGTTACAATTCAGGCCTTGCAATTCATCAGAGAATTCATACTGGAGAGAAACCTACAAATGTAATGAATGTGGAAAAGTGTTTTGTCAAACTTCAAGCCTGGCAAGGCAGTAGATAATTCATACTGGAGAGAAACCTTACAAATGCAATGAATGTGGTAAGGTCTTTAGTTACAATTCACACTTTGCAAGTCATCAGAGAATTCACACTGGAGAGAAACCTAACAAGTGTAATGAGTGTGGCAAAGCCTTTAATGCACATTCAAACTTAACTACACATCACGTAATCCATACTGGAGAGAAACCTTACAAATGTAATGAGTGTGGCTAAGCCTTTAGTGTACATTCAAGCCTAACTACCCATCAGGTCATCCACACTGGAGAAAAACCTTACAAATGTAATGTGTGTGTCCAAACCTTCAACATGCGTCCAAACCTTACTAGACATCATATAATCCATACTGGGAAAAAACCTGTCAAATGTAACGATTGTGGCAAATCCTTCAGTGTGCGCCCAAATCTCATTAGGCATCTAATTCATACGAGAGAGAAACCTTGCATGCATAATAAATATGACAAGATCTTCAGTCAAAGTTCAAATCTTTTAAGTCATCAAAGAATTTATACTGGGGGAAAAAATCTCACAAATGTAATGAATGTGGCAAATCTTCAGTTGTAATTCACTCCTTGGGCAACATAAGAGAATTCATTCCTGAGAGAATCCTTACAAATGCAAAGAGGATGGCAAATCTTCATGAGTTCAAGCACTAATTGTCATCAAAGAACAAGCCTATACTAGAGAGAAATTACATAAATGTAATGACAGGCTTTATTTAGGTCTTCAAAGTCACACTAGACATCAAAATACATATCTCTAATGAAAAAACACAAATGTAATGTGCATGCTTAAGCTATTACCCAAGTATCAAAACTATAGAACATCAAGGATTTATACAAGGAATAGCCCAGTCTCTAGTTCTGCCTGATTGATTTTTTTTTTTTTGAAACAGTCTCATTATGTCACCCTCGGTAGAGTGAAATGGCATCACAGCTCACAGGAACCTCAAACTCTTGGGCTTAAGTCATTCTCTTGCCTCAGCCTCTCAAGTAGCTGGGACTACAGGTGCATACCACAATGCCTGGCTATTTTTTTTGTTGGCAGTTGTTGTCGTTTAGCAGGCCTGGGCCAGGTTCGAACCTACCAGCCCTGGGGCATGTGCCCTAACCACTAAGCTATGAGGCCCCGAGCCTAACTTTTGATTTTATATACTGCTGAACAAGTAAAAGTCAAAATTTGTAGAGCCTATGATTTGTAGGCTATTGGGAAATAGCCAGTTATCCTCAGGTTATAAAACATTTTATTCAGTTATTTGAAGTTTCTTGGGAAAGCTTCCTTGCTACATATAACATTCACCCTGAACTTTGAAATTTGTCAGTATTCATCCTTAGGCCCCTTTTGTGCTGGTGTCTGAGAAACAATAAGATGGAAGGGCTCACTTCATTAGGGGAGCATAATTTCTATCCAAGTTCTTTGAAGAAGGATTCTGCCTTTGACAATGACATATTCTCTGAGTTAGACAGCATGAAGTGAGGGCAGAGAATAACGTAATACTATGATTTTGGTCATCACAGTGATTAGGTTCAGGGTGCTCTTGTTCTGATAGGAGGACACTGTGGTTACAGGAAAGAAATTTTCTACCAACTGAGCATGAAATGAACAAACCAAGACCATAGGACACTGGGATCTTTTATGGGAAGGGTATTAGTGACTATGTGGTAAAAATAATGCAGGGGGAATGGTGGCCATCCATTGAATGTCAGTGCCGGTCATATAGCAAAGATTGTTGAACTACAATAGGATGTTACAGGAAGTCCCCAAGTTCCAAACAAGATAGGTTCTGTAGATGTGTTAAGTTGAATTTGTAGATAAGTTGGAACTGTATATTTACCTGTACCCTATCCTATATAGCTTCCATTCAAGGATATGAGTCATATGTCAGATGTTTGTAAATTGGGGACTGAACTGAGCCTCTGTCCGTAAGTGTGAGTTGTAATGCAAGTCAAGTAATTGTAACTTAGGAACTGCCTGTATTGAGTAGAATTCGCATATAACTGCTGGCATTACATTTGGTACTGGTTTTTTTTTTTTTTTTAGACAGTCTCAAGCTGTCACCCTGAGTAGAGTGCCGTAGTGCATGCCACAACGTCCAACTATTTTGTTGTTGTTGCAGTTGTCATTGTTTAGCTGGCTGGGGCTGGGTTTGAACCCTCCAGCCTCAGTGTATGTGGCTAGCGCCATTAGCTATTGCTACTGTTTTAATCAGAATGTATTCTACATCTGTGATAATAAAATTTTAACTCCTTTCATAACTATGAATGAATCATGTTCTTTTTACCAACATAGTTTTATCCCACTTCACGGGGGTACTTTTTTTTTTTTTTTTTTTTTGAGACCAGAGTCTCACTCTGTTGCCTGAGTAGAGAAATGCCATGGCTTCATAGCTCACAGCAACCTCAAACTCTTAGGCTCAGGAGATCCCCTTGCCCCGGCCCCTCAGTTGCTTGGACTACAGACACCGATTACAACTCCCAGCTAGTTTTTCTATTTTTAGTAGAGGTAAGGTCTCACTTTGCTTGAACTCCTGAGCTCAAACAATCCACCCACCTTAGCCTTCCAGAGTGCTAGTATTACAGGCATGAGCCACAAAGCCAGACCTTTTAGTAGGGTACTTCATAATAGGCCATACCAATGAAGCATTGGGCTCTTTAGATTGAAAAGTCTAGAGCGGATTTTTTATTGGCGGAATCAAACAACATAGATTTTTGGGAACGTATTCTCATAGAATGCCCTCATGTTATTCTCTCTACACTGTGGCCTAGTATACTTATGTGGGTATAATGATGATCTTATAGAAGTGCAATTTCAGATTCTTACACCCTAAAGCCTGAAGTGTTCATGAACGTGCACTATTATTATTATATTTACATAGCCCCTTTCTTGTGTGCCAAATAAGACCCATGGCATTCACCTTGATTTACTTGAAGGGAAAATACATAGTAAGAATATGAAAAAAATACTGGGAAATTAAAATACGAGAATGAGGATTTAATAAAACCCTTTGGTCGGTTTGGTGCCTATAGTTCAGTGGTTATGGCACCGGCCACATACACAGGGCTGGCGGATTCAAACCTGGCCAGGCCAGGTAAACAACAATGACAACTGCAACAACAACAAAAAATAGCCTGGATTTGTGGCAGGTGCCTGTAGTCCCAACTACTTGGGAGGCAGAGGCAAGAGAATCGCTTGAGCCCAGGAGTTGGAGGTTGCTGTGAGCAGTGATGCTACGGCACTCTACCCAGGGTGACAGCTTAAGGCTCAGTCTCAAAAAAAAAAAAAAAAAAAGAAAAAAATCCTTTTGTCTTTGCAGTGCTCAGTGATACAATTTTTTAAATTAATATTCATGAATTTCTTAAGAATTAATACACAGAATAGGAATTTTGTTTTCATAGATAAACTATAAACTTCATATATTTACCTTCATAACACTTAAATTGAACTTTTGACCTCTCCACTGGAACTTGATTAAAATCCACCTAAAGTTGGGTTTGGATCTTTATTTATTTATTTTTTTTGAGACAGAGCCTCAAGCTATCATCCTGGAGAGAGTGCTGTAGCATCACAGCTCACAGCAACCTCCAATTCCTGGGCTCAAGCGAGTCTCCTCCCTCTGCCTCCCAAGTAGCCGGGACTACAGGCACCCGCCACAATGCTCGGCCATATTTTGGTTGTAGCCGTTATTGTTGTTTGGTTGGCCCAGGCTGGATTCTAACCCGCCAGCTCAGGTATACGTGGCTGGCGCCTTAGCCCGTTGAGCCACAGGCACTGAGCCAGGGTTTGGATCTTTAGAATGATGATGTCCTACAGGAAATGTTATAAGAATGTTTACTGCATATTGAGGCCTTTTATGGAAAGCTGTGTAGACTTCCCTGGCTAGTCCAAACATATCTTTTTATTTTTTAGACAGTTTCACTCTGTTGCACCAAACTAGACTGCCAAGGTCTTAGCCTAGCTCACAGCAACCTCAGACTCATGGGCTGAAGTGATCTTCTTGCTTCAGCCTTCCAAGTAGCTGGGACTACAGGCTATGCTACTCCATACCAGCTCATTTTTCTCTTTTTTGTAGAGGCAGGGCCTCACTCTTGCTCAGGCTAGTCTCAAATTCCTGAACTCAAGAGATCCTCACACCACCACTCTGTACCCCAAAATATCTTTTTCAAAATTTCAGATTAATATGTGGGTACAAAGAATTAGGTTACAATGTGTTCATTAGGTAAGGTACCCGTTGTAGCTGTCTCCCACACCCAGGAAGTGTGCCATATATTCTTACATTGTGCTTATTAATTGGGAGCACACCAATCCTCCTCCCTCATCCCTCCTTCCCTCTGACTTGAATTAAATTCAGTTTCTCTCTCTCTTTTTTTTTAATTTTGAGACAGTATCTCAAGCTGTCGCCCACCCTGGGTAGAGTGCTGTTGCATCACAGCTCACGGCAACCTTAAACTCTTGGCCAAACGATTGTCTCGCCTCAGCCTCCAAAGTAGCTGGGACTACAGGTGCCCGCCACAACGCCCGGCTATTTTTTTGGTTATAGTTATTGTTGTTTGGCGGCCCTGAGCTAGATTTGAACCTGCCAGCTCTGGTGTATGTGGCTGGAGTCTTAGCCACTTGAGCTACAGTCGCTGAGCTGAGGTTTTCTCTTATGTGGGTGTGATTAGTTCTTCTTCTGGCTTCATATTAGTATTGAATACATTGGATACTTGCAATAGTTTACTAAGAAGAATGTTTTTCTTTCTTTTTTTTTTTTTTGGAGACAGAGCCTCAAGCTGTCACCCTGAATAGGGTGCCGTGGCATCACAGCTCAGAGCAACCTCCAATTCCTGGGCTCAAGCGAGTCTCTTGCCTCTGCCTCCCAAGTAGCTGGGACTACAGGCGTCCGCCACAACGCCTGGCCATTTTTTGGTTGCAGCCGTCATTGTTGTTTGGCGGGCCCAGGCTGGATTCGAACCCGCGAGCTCAGATGTACGTGGCTGGCGCCTTAGCCCGTTGAGCCACAGGCGCCGAGCCAGAAGAATGTTCTTCAACTCCATCCAGCTTAATACAAAAGATGTAAAGTCTCCTCTTTCTTGTGGCTGAACAGTATTCCATGTTATACCACAGTTCTGTTAATCCATTAATGGGTTGATAGGCACTTGGGTTGTTTCCATATCTTGGCGATTATAAATTGAGCTGTGGTAAATAATCTCGTGCAACTGTCCTTGTGGTAAAATGATTTTTTTCTTCTGATAGATGCCTAGTAATGAGGATCAAATGGAAGGTCTATTTTGAGTTCTTTAAGGATTCTCTATACTTCTTTCCAAAGAGGCTGCAGTCCCACTAACAGTGTTAATAGTGTTCCTTTCCCAAAAATGTCTTGCCAGAAGTAGGAAAAGCAACCGACCCTGGGTGTTAAGATTCCTAAAAAGTGGGATTGAACACGTGCCTGTCGCTGAGGGACCTGCTGTCACGTGTGCCTGCGTGCTTGAGTAAGTGCGAGCACACGTTACCCGCAGCTGGGGACAAGCTGACGACCTCCAGCGTGTATTACCAGCCAACCTCCAGGAAGTGGCAACGGTTGCTTTGCAACCATGGCACAGGGAGGGCGTTGTGTCCTTGCCTGGGCATGGGGGCCCATGGTTTTTGTGCTGGTGACCCAACCAGACTGAGGGGAGGCAGAGGCCTCTCCTGCCTCATGTATGTTGAGGCCGTGAGACCCGCTGTGCCTAGGCCCATGCGCTCAGCCAGTCACAGACGGGCAGTACCTCTGGGCTGGAGTCTCCCTGGCTGTGGGGCCGGGATCAGCTCTTGAGAAGCTCCTTTCCTGACCCCTGCTCCCGCGGTGTCTCTCACCCCGGCTCCTTCAAGCTTCTGGGTACAGAGAGCAGGTGTGCTGCTCTGCACACCCAAGCCCCAGCTAGGCCCTGTGCAATTTTATTTCTTCAAAACATGAATTCTTCTTCTTGTTATTTTGTAATGTTTTACGTTTCTATTTTATTTATTTCTGCTATTATCTTTATTATTTGTTTCCTTCTGCTAATTTTTTTTTTTGAGACAGAGTCTCACTATGTCGCCCTCAGTAGAGTGCTGTAATGTCACAGCTCACAGCAACCTCAAACTCTTGGGCTTACTCGATTCTCTTGCCTCACCCTCCAGAGTAGCTAGGAACTACAGGCACCTGCCACAACGTTGGCCCACCTGTGTCTTTCTACTTTTTTGGTGTAGGCATTTACTACTATAAGCTTTCTTCTTAGAACTACATTTGTTGGCTGGGCACCTGTATCTCAAGCGACTAAGGCCCTAGCCTCATACATCAGAGCTGGCAGGTTCAAATCTAGCCCCGGCCTGCCAAACAACAATGACAACTTCAACCCAAAAATAGCTGGGGTGTTGTGGCAGGTGCCTGTGATAGCTGTGATGCCATGGCCCTCTATCCAGGGCAAAAGCTTGAGGCTCTGTCTCAAAAAAAAAAAAGAAAAAAAGACACAGGCATTTGCTGTGTCCTACAGCTCACTTGGTATGTTATGTTTCCCTTGTCTTTTGTTTTGATGACTTTTGAAAAACTTTAAAAAAAATTCATTTATCAATTTCTTCTTTTTGATTTCTCGTTTTATTCCATTGTGGTCAAAAAGATACCCGATATTTTCATTTTCTTTTCTCTGTCTCTTTTTTTTAAAGCAATTCTCTTGCCTCAGCCTCCTGAGTAACTGGAACTACAGGCACCCACCACAATGCCTGGCTACTTTTCTTGGTTGTAGTTGTCATTATTGTTTAGCAGGCCTGGGTCAGGCTCGAACTTGGCAGCCTCAGGTGTATGTGGCTAAACAACAATGACAACTGTAACAAAAAATAGCTAGGCGTTGTGGTGGACGCCTGTTGTCCCAGCTACTTGGGAGGCTGAGGCAAGAGAATCGCTTAAGCCCAGGAGTTGGAGGTTGCTGTGAGCTGTGAAGCTTCAGCACTCTATCCAGGGTGACAGCTTGAGGCTCTGTCTCAAAAAAAAAAAGTATTGCTTTTATTAAAGCAACAGTTGGTGATTTCACTTATCAGAAACCTTAGCTTTCCACCACAGGTCTTGTCCTTCTGGAAGTGAGCACAAGTTTCACTTTTTCCCTTTGGGGCAGATGAGCAATGGAAATAGAAATGAGGTGTATGTGTGGGAGGAAGGTTCATAGCATTAAATTCTTTGCATGAAGTTTTGCATTTCTCATTCTAGTTTGCCCCCCCTTCACAGATAATTTGAGGACATTTAGACTCAACTGCTTAAATTCATTTAATTGCAGAACTTCCCAGGAGCCAGTCACCACGGAAACATCCACCCCCTACGGAAATTCTGTCTCTGACTGCTGAGAGGCTTGAGCTTCAGTAGCATTATTGGGTGAAACCACTAGCAAAAACCAGTTTTATAATAACATAAACCGTTTCTAACTTAAGAGGAAAACAGTTCGGTTTGAACTTCAGTGTTGCACACACTTGTGCTTCTAACTGGTAGCTGAAACATGTATGCTGTTACACACGACGCCGTGCAGGCTCAGCGGATGGGAGCCCAGCGCAGACCCGCCCCTCCTCCCTCTCATCGCCTCCCCTCGCCCCGCAGGCCCCTCCCTTACCCACCGGCTCGGTCTGGCCGGTCGACCCGCCCCGCGGCCCGTCTGGCCCCGCCCCCGGGCCGCTGCGTCTCTGCGCAGTTTCCCGCAGACCCGGAAGCGGATCGAGCGGAGCAAACATCACACCGCGGAGCGTTGTAGTCCCTCGGTCTCGATTAAACCTACGCTTCGCTGTCTGCCGTGTTCAGTGCTCGGCGCTTACGGACCTTGAGATCCCCGCTCCGCCCCCTCCATCCCAGGTAAATACCTCGCCGTGTGAGTCCGGGAGCAGCTTCCCGCTGGGTTCCCGCCGGGTTCAAACCTCCGCGGCTGCTCCTCCCCGGGTCTTTACCCCTTTGGGCCGAGTAAACACCGCCTTTCGCGGTTTTTAAACCTGGAAGCAAGTTGCCCCGTTAGCGCAGTAGGTAGCGCGTCAGTCTCATAAACCTTTAAGCAGAGGTTTTCTTTCCTAAACCCTTTATTGAACTCTCGCTCTGAGCCACGTAGCACAGCTGCGTGGTACCTTCTCGCCCTTTGTCGGCGCCTGGGGGGCAGCGCAGCTGCTCGGAGAGGCCGCGTCCTTCCTCTGCCGGGGTCCTGGGATTCTGCAGCCCCCACTCTTCTCCTAAGGCACCATCGCCCCATTACTCCTCCTCAGGCCTGGTCCTGCTCCCCAGACCTCCCCTTCATCGCTTCCCCTGACCAACAGGTGACCGGGGCCTGTGCTTTGACGCTCGATGTTCTGTGTCCCCAGTCCCACCCCCAGCCCCGGAGAAGGCTGCTCTTCTGGGAGATGGGCATCTTATTCCATCCCCTTCCCTGTGAATATATGGGCAAAGAGGATTAGGAGAAAGAGACAGCAACTGAGAGGAAATAAGACTGAGAAGCAATAAAAAAGAATAGGTAAGAACCATAAAAAGATATCGAATGAGGGAGAGATTTGCAAAGACACATGAAACAAGAAAGTAGTGAAAGAAGAAGCTGAGAAAGGGGGGCAGGGGGGATAACTGGAAATGTACAGAAAAGCCCGATGTCCTGAGAAATGAAGGGCATCCGAATAGGGCGAGGAGTAGCAAAGGGGGAGGCACCCCAGACCGACAGCGGGGACCGGGGTGGGGGTGGGGCGCGGGAGGACAGAAGATTTGGAGGCAGAGCAGACAGCTGCGCGGTGCTGGAACAACAAGAGGGGGCACCAGAGCAGGGAGGAACTCTAGGAACCTAGGGATGCCAGAGTGGGGACAAGGGAATGTAACAGGGAAGAGGGAATTCAAGAGAAATGCGAGAAGAAAGAGGCAGAGAGCATATGAAATTGGGGACAATCAAAAGATTAGATAAAGGGCAAAGCAGGTGAAACAAGTTAAAAGAATGGAGCAAAACAGCTCCATTCAGAGAGGAGAGAGGCACAAAACCAGCAGAATCCTAGAAGGAAAATGACAGGAACGAAAAAGAGAAGGTGGGAATTGGAGAGAATGTACAGAAAGAGGGAGGGAAACTCAGAATTATGGGGACCCTGGGTCCAGATGAGTGGTGACATGATTTGGTTTGATGATTAAGTTATGACTTGCATTTCTCTATTATCTAATAAATTTAAATTATAATCTCATTGTTTAGATTATACAGATGAGGGAGAGAATTATGTAGCTCTTGTCTACAAGGCTGGTACATTTTATAATTCTTGGCATCAAAGGCTGATGGCCTCTTGCAATCCCTGTTCAGCCAGAGAGCAGTGACTTGACTCTTTTTTTTTTTTTGAGACAGAGCCTCCAGCTGTCACCCTGGATAGAGTGCTGTGACACAGCTCACAGCAACCTCCAATTCCTGGGCTAAAGTGAGTCTTGCCTCCACCTCCCAAGTAGCTGGGACTACAGGTGCCCGCCACAACACCCGGCCATTTTTTGGTTGCAGCAGTCATTGTTGTTTGGCAGGCGGGGCTGGATTCGAACCCGCCAGCTCAGGTGTACGTGGCAGGCG
>CAUYON010056473.1:0-40725 GCA_963573935.1 Arctocebus calabarensis
CATATACCATAGCTTACCAATCCACTCCTGGGTTGAAGGACATTTAGGCTGTTTCCACACTTTAGCAATTGTAAATTGGGCAGCAATAAACAGCCTCATACAAATGTCTTTATAATAAAAGTTTTTTTTTTCTTCTGGATAGATGCCCAGCAATGGGATTGCAGGATCAAATGGGAGGTCTAGGTTGAGTTCTTTGAGCCTTCTCCATACTTCCTTCCAAAAAGGTTGTATTAGTTTGCAGTCCCACCAGCAGTGTAAAAGTGTTCCTTTCTCTCCACATCTGCGCCAGCACCTGCAATCTTGAGATTTTGTGATATAGGCCATTCTCACCGGAGTTAGATGGTATCTCAGGGTGGTTTTAATTTGCATTTATCTAATAATTAAGGACGATGAGCATTTTTTCTAGTGTTTACTGGCCATTAGTCTGTCATCTTTAGAGAAGAATCTATTCATCTCTCTTCCCCATTGATGTATAGGATTATTGGTTTTTTTCTTGTAGATTAATTGAAGTTCTGTATAGATCCTGGATATTAAACTTTTGTCAGAATCAAAATGTGCAAATATCCTTTCCCATTAGGTAGGTTGTCTATTTGCTTTGGTTATTGTTTCCTTGGCTGTACAGAAGCTTTTCAGTTTAATTAAGTCCCATTTGTTTATTGTTGCAGTTGTTGCTATTGCCGTGGCAGTCTTCCTCATAGTCTTTCCCCAGGCCAAGGGGAAGATATTGGCCTGGGGAAAGTCTTTTTTCTTTTTTGTAGAGACAGACTTTATCGCCCTCGGTAGAGTGCTGTGGTGTCACACAGCTCACAGCAACCTCCAACTCCTGGGCTTAGGCAATTCTTTGCCTCAGCCTCCTGAGTAGCTGGGACTACAGGTGCCCTCCACAATGCTGGGCTATTTTTCTGTTTTGCAGTTCAACTGAGGCTGGGTTTGAACCCACCACCCTCAATATATGGGGCTGGTGCCCTACTCGATGAGCCACAGGCACTGCCCTTTTCTTTCTTTCTTTCTTTTCCTTCCTTCCTTTCTTCTTTCCTTCCTTACTTTTTTTTTTTTTTTTGAGACAAAATCTCACTCTGCCACCCTGGGTAGAGTGCTGTGGCATCATCATAGTTCACAGCAACCTCAAACTCTTGGGCTCAAGTGATCCTCCTGCCTCAGCCCCCCAAGTAGCTGGAACTACAGGCACCTGCCATAATGCCCAGCTAATTCTTTTCTATTTTTAGTAGAGACAGGGTATTGCTCTTGCTCACACTGGTCTCAAACTCCTGAGCTCAACTAATCCACCTGCCTTGGCCTCCAGAGTGCTAGGATTACAGGCATGAGCCACTGTGTCCTCCTCTCTCTCTCCCTTTTTTTTTGTAGAGACAGAGTCTCACTTTATTACCCTCGGTAGAGCACCATGGTATCACACAGCTCACAGCAACCTCCAACTCCTGGGCTGAGGTGATTCTCTTGCCTCAGCCTCCCGAGTAGCTGGAACCACAGGCACCCGCCACAATGCCTGGCTATCTTTTTGTTGTTGTTCCTGCAGTTGGGCTGGGGCTGGGTTTCAACCTGCCACCCTCAGTATATGGGGCCAGCGCCCTACTGACTGAGCCACAGGTGCCACCTTTTTTTTTTTTTTTTTTTTGAGACAGTCTTAGTTTGTCAATGTGGGTAGAGTGCCCTGGTGTCATAGTTCACAGCAACCTCAATTTTACACTCAAGTGATCTTCTTGCCTCAGCCTCCCAAGTAGCTGGGAAAACAGGTGCCTGCTGCAGTGACCAGCTAGATTTTCTTTTTTTTTTTTTTTTTTTTGAGGCAGAGTCTCATTATGTGAGGCCCTTGGTAGAGTGTTGTGGTGCCTGCCACAGCTCACAGCAACCTCAAACTCTTGGGCTTAAGCGATTCTCTTGCCTCAGCCTCCCAACAAGCTGGGACTACAGGCGCCTGTCACAATGCCCAGCTATTTTTTTGTTGTAGTCATTATTGTTGTTTGGGAGGCCTGGGCCGGTTTCAAACCTGCCAGCCCTGGTGTATGTGGCTGGCACCCTAGCCACTGAGCTACAGGTGCAGAGCCAGTTTTTCTATTTTTTTTTTTTTTTGAGACAAAACCTCAAGCTGTCACCCTGGATAGAGTGCCGTGGCATCATAGCTCACAGCAACCTCCGATTCCTGGGCTCAAGCAAGTCTCCTGCCTCTGCCTCCCAAGCTGCTGGGACCACAGGTGCCCACCACAATGCCCAGCCACTTTTTGGTTGCAGCCGTCATTGCCGTTTGGCGGGTCCGGACTGGATTCGAACCCACCAGCTCAGGTGTACGTGGCTGGTGCCTGGTTGAGCCACAGGCACCGAGCCCAGTTTTTCTATTTTCTATTTTCTATTTCTGCCATAACGTCCAGCTATCTTTTGGTTGTAGTTGTCATTGTTGTTTGGCAGGCCCAGGATGGATTCGAACCTGCCAGTTCCGGTGTATGTGGCTGGTGCCCTAGCCACTGAGCTATGGGTGCCGAACCTTCATCAGTTATCTTAACTAGATCTTCTGAATGGATAACTTGCTGCAACTTCTCCATTAGCATGCTGCTTCATCTTGAACTATTTTTTTTTTTTGAGACAGAATCTCACTTTGTAGCCCTTGATAGAGTGCTGTAGCATCATAGCTCACAGCAACCTCAAGCTCTTGGGCTTAAGCGATTCTCTTGCCTCAGCCTCCCTAGTACTACAGGTGCCCGCCACAATGCCCAGCTGTTTTTAGAGATGGAGTCTATCTCTGGCTCAGGCTGGTGTCAAACCTGTGAACTTAGGCAATCCACCCGCCTCAGCCTCTCAGAGTAGCTGGGACTACTGGCGTCTGCCACAATGCCCAGCCATTTTTTTGGTTGTAATTGTTGTCTAGCAGGCTCAAACCTGGTCTTGAACCTGTGAGCTCAGTCAATCCACCTCGGCCTCCCAGAGTGTTAGGATTACAGGCGTGAGCCACCTCACTCGCCCTTTTGTTTCTTGTTTGAAACAGAATCTCACTTTGTTGTCCTGGCTAGAATACAATGGTCTCATTGGTAATGGTCTCATCATAGCTCATTGCAGCCTGGGCTTAAGCAATCTTCCTACCTCAGTCTTCTGAGTAGCTGAGACTACAGGTACGTACCACAATGTCTGGCTGTGTTTTCTATTTGTTGCAGAGACGGTGTCACTCTTGTTCAGGCTGGTCTCTTGAGCAATCCTCCTGCCTCAGCCTCTGAGAATGCTAGGATTACAGATCTGAGCCACCTCACCTGACTGGAATGTAAACTTTTCAGAAGTTTAGCAATGGGAACAAGAGATGAGACAGGAAAAACAGTTTTGGACCAGGAGCAGTGGCCCATGCCTGTAATCCTAGCATTTGGGGAAGCCAAAGTAGAAGAATCACTTGAGATTAGGAGTGTTTCTACAAGAAAGAGAAAGAAAAGAAAGGAAAAGAAAAAAGAAAAGAAAAGAAAGAAAGTTTTAAATTAAATGGGTAGCCCCAGCTACTTGGGAGCTCAGACAGGAGGATCACTTCAGTGTATTAGCTGCAGTGAGCTTTGATCACACCACTGCCCTCAGGCCCAGGCAACAAAGTGAGATCTTGTCTCAAAAAAAAAAAAAGGTATTTTGTAGTCTGTCTCCCAACTAGGCAAAGGGGAAAGATGCTGTTTATTCAGCACCTACTCTATACCAGGCTCAGGTATACCTTACACTAGCCCTGGGAGGAATCAGGGACTTCAATTCAAAGATAAAGACTCTGTGATTCAGAGAATTAACTAACTTACCCAAGGGCCCTCATTTAGTACAAAAATATGACTTTGAGTCTAGGTGTGTCTGATACAAAAGCCTATGTTCTTCCTGTAATCTACATGGCCTGACTACAAAGGAGATTTCTACAAAGAAGGCATTTTAGAATAGAAGGAACTAGGTGGGGGACATAAAAGTCAGAGAATTTAAAAGGGAATGGCAAAGTCAAGGCACCACTCCCACATTTCCGCCAAATAGCATCTCTTGAGCTTGGGTATTCAGTTCTAACTCAGGAACAAACTTTTGATGGGTGGATGCCAGCTGAGCCCAAGAGGAATGACTTCAACAGTCAGTCATTTATTGCATGACTTTTATTTGCAAAATATAATCCGCGACATAATTCTGGCATTAAGTTTACAATCTCATGGGGAAAAACAGCGTACACATTATATAATGGGTAGCTTCATCAGAATTGAGATGTAAGGATGCACCGGTCTCCTGGTGGACGTAACAAATAAATCCAATTACTGGGAAACGTGGCATCTTCATCCAAACTTTGATGGGTGGGAAAGTGAATGTAGGTTTCAGTGATTCAAGGAAGATGAACGGAAGAGACCAGCCTTCAAGGCACTCATCTGTGCTGGTGGTGAAGCCGGGTAGATTACAGCTTAGTTTGGGAAACACAGAGGAGCAGAGTTGAGGCGCATTGTCAGTCCATGGGAGAGGTGAGGGATAGGAAGGACCGACTTCAGTGGGAAAGATTAGAGTACTAACGTAAATAATCGCGTAATTATGACAATTAATCTTAGGGTTAAAGGTACAGTAGAGATGAAATAAAGATCATGGACAGAGCAAGTGGAGCGTGTCTGCCTCATCAAGACTTTTGATCAATTCTGAGAACCGAGGGGAGGACTGGTCTGATTTTAAAGGGCTGTAACTTGGGAGTGGAGAAAAGCTGAGGACTCTGGATCGTCTGGCTTTGTAGGCGGTGAAATCATAATTCAGGCCAGAAGAGCTGAGATAACTAGTGGGTTCTGAAGACTTGGAAAAGTCTGGAAGTGTGTCTGGAGAAACTATGAACGTACTCAGTAGGGATGCACGCTTGGGCAACCAGGACCAACACCTCCGATAGCCCCTGGACAGCCCGGGGCACGGGTAGGGCCACGGCTGCACCCGGCGGCTCCCTCCGCACAGCTGGGCAGGCGCGGCACCACCCTGGGAGCAGGTGGAAGCGCGACCCCCGGAAGCCCGAGTGGGTAGGCGCGCGCGCCGAGGGATTCACAGAGGGCGGGGTGCGCGGGGGCGCGGAGCGGGTAGGGCCACGGGCAGCCGGGATTAGGGGGCGGACCCGAGCGAGCGGGCCTCCGCGCGGCACTAGACACGCACGCGCAGACTGGTCGCGGGGCCCAGAGGCACAGAGGAGGGGGAGCGAGAAAGAGGGGGGGTGTGTGGAACGTATTTCCGCTCTGGCGGACAAATAATCCCGGCCAAAGGGGAGGCAAGGCCATCCGGCCCTTTAACCGTGTGGGGGTGTTGGTGAAGAAAGGGGGGTCGGGAAAGGGGGATCCTGCTCCTTTAATTTCCTCCCCTCTTCCTCCTCCCCTAGTCCTCGCCGACGCCGCAGCGCGCGCGGGGCCTGGAACACACAGCACGAGCCGCCCCCGCCCCTCCCCCCTTACGCCCACGCGGAGCCGGCCCCGCGCGCGCGCCCCGTGCACCCCCGCGCCTGCGCGCTGCCCAGGCCCTGCCCGTGTGTGGGGGGCGCCGCCGGCCCCGGGGGGGTGGGGAAAATAGGGGGAAAAAAAAACAGCGCGCGGAACCGGGCCAGGTGAGAGGCGCGTGCACTCAGGGTCGTGGGGCTGGGGGGGCGTGCCACGGAGCTCTGAGCGTGGGGGGGGCGTGCACGATGCGTACAAGCGGCGGGGGGAGGACGTGAAAGGCGCGTGCAAACGTATAATGGGGGGGCGGAGGAATGGGGCAGCGGGTAAAGGGGGCGGGGTGAGAAGAGCCTGCGAGCAGAGCCTCCTTGGAATCCAGAGACTCAGGCCTTTGCTTCCCCCACCCCCTTTCTCTGTCCTTCCACCGTGGCCACACTGGCTCGCCCCATCCTAGCAGGCTGCCGGGCTGGGGGGTGTGGATGCCGCTGTTCCGCCCCCGGGAACCACGCCTCCCTCATCTCCGAGGGACAGCGCCTCCCCCGGGTTAGGGAAACTGAGGAAAAAGCCTGAAGACTGGGAGATCAGATGCGGGTGGCTGGGCAAGAATGGGGACAAGGGTCCTGGAGCCTTGGCTTCCTGAAGCCAGAGACCTTTGTCTCTGACCGATTTCCTTCCTAACCAGGGTTGCCCACCCCTGCCACAATGGCCTCTGGGGTGGAAGTCCTGCGCTTCCAACTGCCTGGCCATGAGGCCGCTACGCTGCGGAACATGAACCAGCTCCGGGCAGAGGAGCGGTTTTGCGACGTGACCATTGTGGCCGACAGCCTCAAGTTCCGAGGCCACAAGGTCATCCTGGCCGCCTGCTCACCCTTCCTGCGGGACCAGTTCCTGCTGAACCCCAGCTCTGAGCTGCAGGTCTCCCTGATGCACAGTGCACGAATTGTGGCAGACTTGCTCCTTTCCTGCTATACGGGGGCCCTGGAATTCGCTGTCAGGGACATCGTCAACTACCTAACAGCTGCCTCCTACCTACAGATGGAGCACGTGGTGGAGAAATGCCGGAATGCCCTCAGCCAGTTCATTGAGCCCAAAATAGGCCTCAAAGAGGATGGGGTCAGCGAGGC
Organism: Arctocebus calabarensis; assembly: GCA_963573935.1. NCBI lineage: Eukaryota > Metazoa > Chordata > Mammalia > Primates > Lorisidae > Arctocebus > Arctocebus calabarensis. The sequence goes on from CAUYON010056473.1 coordinate 6,515, forward strand.
TAGCCTTGTGAGCAGTGTCAGTGCCACCAAGTCCCTCCTCCCTCCAGCCAGGACCCCAAAGCCAGCCCCCAAGCCCCCACCCCCACCTCCTCTACCCCCTCCACTCCTGCGGCCAGTGAAGCTGGAGTTCCCACTGGATGAGGACCTGGAGCTGAAGGCAGAGGAGGAGGATGAGGATGAGGATGAGGACGTGTCTGACATCTGCATCGTCAAGGTGGAGTCAGCCCTGGAAGTGGCACACCGGCTCAAACCCCCTGGAGGCTTGGGAGGAGGTCTAGGTATTGGAGGCTCTGTGGGCAGCCACCTTGGGGAGCTAGCCCAGAGCAATGTGCCCCCCAACACTGTAGCCCCACAGCAGGGTGTGGTGAAGGCCTGCTACAGCCTGTCGGAGGACGCGGAAGGTGAGGGCCTGCTGTTGATTCCTGGAGGCAGGGCCAGCGTGGGGGCCACCTCTGGCCTGGTGGAAGCAGCAGCCGTGGCCATGGCTGCCCGGGGGGCGGGGGGCAGCCTGGGGGCAGGGGGCAGCCGGGGACCCCTGCCTGGGGGCTTTTCCAGTGGAAATCCTTTGAAGAACATCAAGTGCACTAAGTGCCCAGAAGTGTTCCAGGGTGTAGAGAAGCTGGTCTTCCACATGCGGGCACAGCATTTCATTTTCATGTGCCCTCGCTGCGGCAAGCAGTTCAACCACAGCAGCAACCTCAACCGCCACATGAACGTGCACCGTGGCGTCAAGTCACACTCCTGCGGCATCTGTGGCAAATGCTTCACACAGAAGTCCACACTGCACGACCACCTCAACCTGCACTCAGGAGCACGGCCCTATCGGTGCTCCTACTGCGACGTGCGTTTCGCCCACAAACCAGCCATTAGGCGGCATCTCAAGGAGCAACATGGAAAGACCACGGCTGAGAACGTGCTGGAGGCCAGTGTGGCCGAAATCAACGTTCTCATCCGCTAGATGGGCAGGCATGGGGCCAAGAGGCTGGGGTCCCTGTGCTGGGTGGGAAGAGTGCTCTTTGGCCCAAGAGAATTGGGGAATGAGGGAATCTAGTGCAGAAAGACAACAGTGGGGAGCCTGAACCCACACACACACATACTGAGGGAGGGAGAAAGGAAGATATTCTTGGAGAGAATACTTCACCTCTTCAGAGTGGGAGAAAAGGATGGAGCCAGGGAGAGGGCTCTTAGAGAAGGCCAAGGATGGAGCTAGGGGGTCCCAGGGAAAGATTTTCTTCTCTTAGATGTGCATGTATATGTGGAGGGAGGGGAAAGGGTCCTATAGAAGAGGGAAAATGAAGACTGGAAAATGTTTTATTCCTGTCTAAGGCTGCCCAAGGGGAGGCTCTGACGTTTCTTGAGGTAAGAATGGTGGGCGGGGGGGTGGGAATAGGGAGGGAATTTGGCAGGAAGCAGCTTAGGTGCTCTTGTTTAGAATAGATCTTGGGAAAGGGAGTGTAGTAGGGGGGAAAGATTTTTGAATCCCAGAAAAGGAAGGGGGAGAGAGTTCTTGCATGCTGGGAAAATGAATACTGTGAATACATGGCTCACCAAAACTTGAGGGAAAACAAAGAAAGGTGCCAGGTAAGAGAATATGAAAGTGAGCATCCTGGGTAGATATTGGGAAGTGGGGTACAATAGCAAGAACAATGAATAGATATGGATTGGGGGAGGGCACTTAGAAGAAAGTACACAAGAAGGGTTGTTGGGGGAGGAGAGAGTAGTAGAGACAGTATTTTTTAAGAAAAAACGTATTTTTTAGGATTTTTTCTGGAGTTTGGGGTTTTAGTTTTTCTGCTTTTGTTTTCCACAAAATAAAAAAAAAGCAAAACCTTTTTTTCTTTATAGTCTGGCAACTGCGTGTATATGACTGTCCCACCCTTGACAGCCTTTCCTGATGCTGTATGCTCAATACCTAGAGGTCACAACTCATGCAGGTTCCATACATAAAGAAGCCCAGCCATAAAAAGGGCAAGGGAGTATGACAAGTGAGCTCCTCTGACCAAGGACACTCCCCTCCGCCAATTCTGCAATCTCAACACCTAGGCAGATACCTCACAGCACAAGCGTGATGATAGACATAAACTGCTCCTCTATTTGAGGGGTTTGCTCTCAGTGCTAGGTATGAGCTACAAGTGGCCTACATACCCACGGAAATTATAAGCTGGTATCTGTGTTTGGGCGTTTTTTTATCGGGGGACCACGGCCCATGTCTTCAGAAAAATCTCTGACTTTGGATTAGGGCATGGGAAAGACTACAATTCCCAGAAAGCTCTGGACCAGTTACCCAAAGAAAACTACAGTTCCCAGAAGCCATTGAATTGGCCTCAGGTGCCCCACCTGCTTGTTTCAGATACTGTTTGTGAAATCAGATATTTTCCATATTAATTCTGACCACGTATCTGGGATAGTACCCTAAATACTGCTATTAAAATTGCATATCATGGTGTATATTATTCATACTTGAACTGTCAGCTAGGTTATGATCCACGAGGGCTTGTGCTTGTTAAAGTATTTGGCAAAAAGGTTGGTTACTGCAGTGTCACTGGACAGTAATGACGCTTGGGTACTGGGCTTACTTGGATCCCTAATGCGTGTAGTGGCGTAACACGCTTGGCATAAACAGGAGACATTTAGCCCCAGGTTTTCAGTAGGGGACGCTACTCCAGGAACACGAAGCACCCTGCAGAAACCAGGAGAGAGTAAAGATGTCCCCTTCTTATTCATTAGAAAGGCGAGGCCAAAACAGGCCAAGCCTTCCATTTGGCGACCCAGAAATTAGAAAGAAAAGCAACCAGAGGCGGAACAAGCACGAGCGAGCCAGAGGAAATACAATCGCTGCCTAGAGTCAGAGATTTAGAAGCTCTGCTTGTTACCCAAACCCAGGTGGGACGGAGAAGCCACACCTGGACCCGGGCGTGCCTTGCCCTCGGCTCCCTGCAGGGAAGAAGTCAGAAATTATTGGATTTCTTCCTTGTAGTCCCCAGTTTGGGACAGCCACAGCCACCTCCGAGAACGCTCTCGGGGGAAAATGGCCAGAAAGCGTGCAACGGCTCCTTTAAGGCTCCTCATCGCCCTCCCTCCCTCGCCCACGTGACCCGGGGCGGCCGCGCGCCGGCTCGGCCCCCCGCGCAAGCGGCGATGGCGGCGGCGGCGGGAGCTGTAGCGGCGGCGGCCGCCGAGGTGCGGAAGGGGAGGGGGAGAGGCGGGTGCATGCCCGCGCGCGCGCCCGGGGGAAGCGCGCACCCGTGCAATGCTCCGGGGGTGCAACGGGGCCGGGGGGCCCGGGCGGGACTTGCAGCAATCCGGGGGGCCAGCACCGGGGGCGGATGAGGGGACCAGGGGGTGGGAGGTGGGGGGAGTGGGCACGGAGGCGCTCGTGCAGCCGCCGGCTGCCCCTGAGTGGGCAGTAGGCGCCGGGGCCCCAGCATCACGCGCAAGGGGCACGAGGGGCCGTCCACCAGGCTGGGGGGCAGCGGGTACAGGAGGGGTTGGTGCCCGGGGTCCCCGCGGCCTGGGGGACAAAGGGGGAGCGGCGCGTGCAGCCGGGAGGAGGGGGCGGGGCCGGGGCGCTGAGGCCCCGCCCCCGCCCCCTCCTCTCCTCTCGGCCCCAGAGATGCGGGGTCTGCCGAGAGGGAGGGGGCTGATGCGAGCCCGGGGGAGGGGTCGTGCGGCCCCTCCAGGCAGCCGAGGCCGCGGAAGGGGGGCCCCCCACAGAGGAAGAGGTAGGCCCCGGAGCCTACTCTCTCTTCCCAGGGCCCAGGCATCCTGGGTCCCCCAGATCCCTACCGGGCTGACCAGCCCCCCTGTTCCTTGTCACCCCTCCCAGGGGGAGTCCCCTGCTGAAATGGGGGCACTGCTGTTGGAGGAGACCAGAGGACCCAGTGAAAGAGGTGAGTGAAGCAGAAATGGGTCCACTTGGATCTTCATCTCCCTTAGTAGCATCCCTTGAGCCTGTAGCCCTGAACTTCTTCTCTACCTATACAGTTCATGGCTCTTTGGGGGACAACCCTCGTAGTGAGGAGACCCTGCCCAAGGCCAACCCTGACTCCCTGGAGCCTACTGGACCCTCATCTCCAGCCTCTGTCACTGTCACCGTCACCGTTGGTGATGAGGGGGCTGACACCCCTGTAGGGGCTACACCACTCATTGGGGATGAACCAGAGACTCTCGAGGGAGATGGGGACCTCCATGGAGGCCGGATCCTGCTGGGTGAGAGACTGGGGGGTCTGGGGACTAGGTGGGCATTCTTCTGACTTTACCTTCCTTCTTATCTTGCCTTCTGCTTGCTTGCTTGTCTGTTTTCTAGGCCATGCCACAAAGTCATTTCCTTCTTCCCCCAGCAAGGGGGCTGCCTGTCCCAGCCGGGCCAAGATGTCAATGACAGGGGCAGGAAAGTCACCTCCATCTGTCCAGAGTTTGGCTATGAGGCTGCTCAGTATGCCTGGGGCCCAGGGAACTGCAACAGCAGGGCCTGAACCGCCTCCAGCCACCACTAGCCCGGAGGGGCAGCCCAAGGTCCACAGAGCCCGCAAAACCATGTCCAAACCAGGAAATGGACAGGTGAGAATTTTAAAGTAGGGTAAGAGAGATTAGGGCAGTCAGCCTAAACCCCCCTACCTAAACTCCCCTGAGTTTTTTGACAGTTTAATTTCTGACCTCTTCTAATCCATTCACACCTTCACATAGTTAACCTAGGGGCTACTCTGTATTAAGGGTTGGGTGGGGCATAATCTGTGAACTAACAGACAGGGTCCTATCTTCCTGGAATTTACCTTCTTGTGATAGGTGGTGAAAGTAGAAGTTTCACGTTAAAGAGCTAATTATATAGTTAATGTCTCAATTACTCTTATGATAATGACTTTGTGAAGGAATTTCAAACTGCTTTTCCTTTCTATCTCTAAGCAAGCCCTGGGGGAGTTTTGTCATCTTTTCTTTGAAACTGCCTCTGTTCCATTTGTAAAGTTTTTGCTGGCAATCCAAACAGTGAAGGAGATGAAGGCCTCAGAGAGAAGGAGGGAGACTGACCAAGGCCCCAGAATCCCTAGGTTTTAGAGCTTTCGGTGTCATACCTGTATTTGATCTAAAGGAAAAAACTGAGGCAAATTAATATAAGTAGAGAGTTATTTAAGGATTGCAACCCAGGCTGTATGGCTACTGCTTCAGTACCTCCCATTAACAGCCCTACAAGCTTTTTTGTTTGTTTGTTGTTTCTTTTAGCTGGGGCCGGGCTTGAACCCCCCACCTCCGGCATATGGGGCCAGCGCCCTACTCCTTGAGCCACAGGCACCACCCAAGCCCATACAAGTTTTGAAAGGAAAAGGAGAGGCCAGTTCCTAAGTTGTTTGCCAAGAATTTACATTAAAATAAGTTATTGATTGGCCATACATTTTTTTTTTAGAGACAGAGTCTCAATTTGTCAACTTTGGTAGACTGCTGTGGCATCAGAGCTGACAACAACCTCCAGCTCTTGAGCTTAGACAATTCTCTTGCCTCAGCCTCCCAAGTAGCTGGAGGCGCCTGCTACAAGGCCCAGCTATTTTTCTTTTGCTGTTGCAGTTTGGCTGGGGCCGGGTTTGAACCTGCCACCCTTGGTATATGGGTCCGGCGCCCCATTCACTGAGCTACAGGCATCACCCGGCTATGCATTTTTTTTGTATTGCAAATTTCAGGAGCTTGAAGATAAAAGATAGGTAGTTCATCTGGTCAGAAACAAAAGACCTGTAAACAATTGCCTGAGTGGGGGTGGGCACTGAAATCCCATACACTTGTCTCTCTGGGCACCTCACATAGTTCAGGCTACTCATCTGTTCTTCTTTTCTCGTGGTGATAAAATTTCATTTATAAATTACATGTAGTAATAGATCAACAAGAACAACTAATAATAAAATAGCACAAGTATAAGGATATGGTAGCATCACTACCAAGAAACTACAGATAGGCTTGGTGCCTGTGGCTCAGCCGGCTAAGGTGTACACCTGAGCTGGCAGGTTCGAATCCAGCCTGGGCCCGCCAAACAACAATGACGGCTGCAACCAAAAAATGGCTGGGCATTGTGGCGGGCACCTGTACTCCCAGCTACTTGGGAGGCAGAGGCAGGAGACTCGCTTGAGCCCAGGTATTGGAGGTAGCTATGATGCCACAGCACTCTATCCAGGGTGACAGCTTGAGGCTCTGTCTAAAAAAAAGAAAGAAAGAAAAGAAAAAGGGAAAAGTAGTTTCCCCTTATCTGTAGTTTCTTTTCTTTCTTTTTTGTCACCCTGGAGAGTGCTGCGGCATCACAGCTCGCAGCAGCCTCCAATTCCTGGGCTCAAGCGAGTCTCCTGCCTCTGCCTCCCAAGTAGCTGGAACCACAGGCGCCCACCACAACACCCGGCCATTTTTTGGTTGCAGCCGTCATTGTTGTTTGGCAGGCCTGGGCTGGATTCGAACCCGCCAGCTCAGGTGTACGTGGCTGGCGCCTTAGCCCATTGAACCACAGGCGCCGAGCCGTCTTTTTCTTTTTTTGAATCAGAGTCTCACTCATCACCTTAGGTAGAGTGCCTGGCATCATCATAGCTCACAGCAACCTCAAATTCTTGGGGTCACCCTATCCCCTCGCCTCAGCCTCCCAACTACCTGGGACTACAGCCACCCACTAATATGTCTAGCTAGCTTTTCTGTTTTTTTAGTAGAGACCTGGCAGGGGAGGGATGTCTCACTCTTGCTTAGGCTGGTCTTAGAACTCCTGAGCTCTAGCAAACCACCCACCTGGCCTCCCAGAGTGCCAGGCCTGAAACTCTGTCCCCATTAAATAATAACTCTTCATTCCCCTTTCACCCCCAGCCCCTGGCGATGACTATTCTGAATTTTTTCCAACTCTGAATTTAACTACTTTTAAATATCTCATATAAGTGGAATCATACAGTCTTTTGTCCTTTTGTCACTGGCTTATTTCACATAGTATAATGTCCTCATGGTTTATCCATGTTATAGTATGTCAGAATTTCCTTTCTTTTTATGGCTGAATAATATCCTATTGTATGTATGTACCATGTTTTCCTTATCAATTCATCAGTAGCATTTAGATAGCTATCATATTTTAGCTATTTTGGGGTTTTCTGAAACAAAAATGTTACTTTATTGCTCTGAGTAGAGTGCAGTGCTGTCATCATAGCTCACAGCAACCAGAAACTCCTTGGTTCAAGCTGTCCTCCTGCCTCAGCTTCCTGAGTAGCTGGGACTACAGGCGCCTGCCACCATGCCAGGCTAGTTTTTCTATTTTTAGTAGAGTTGGGATTACAGGTGTGAGCCACCTTGCCCTGCCCATTTTAGCTATTTTGAATAATACTTTTATGAATGACATTGGTATACAAAGGTTCTTTAACCTTAGTGAATTTGTTTTCTCATTTGTAAAATAGAAAGGGGGGGACCGGCTTTGTGTGGTTGAAAAGATGAGTGATGGGCTTCGCACCCGTAGCACAGTTACAGTGCGAGCCATATACACCAAGGCTGATGGGTTCAAACCCAGCCCAGGCCAGCTAAGCAACAATGACAACTACAACATAAAAATAGCCGGGGGGGGGGGGAGAAGAAAGAAAAGATAAGTGGGCTTGGCGCCTGTGGTTCAACAGGCTAAGGTGCCAACCACATACACCTGAGCTGGCAGGTTCGAATCCAGCCCAGGCCTGCCAAACAACAATGATAGCTGCAACCAAAAAATGGCTGGGCGTTGTGGCGGGCGCCTGTAGTCCCAAGTACTTGGGAGGCAGAGGCAGGAGACTCGCTTGAGCCCAGGTATTAGAGGTTGCTGTGAGCTGTGATGCCACAGCACTCTATCCAGGGTGACAGCTTGAGACTCTGTCTCAAAAAAAAAAGAAAAGAAAAGATAAGTGATGGCTGGGCTCACTTACCATAGCTCAGTGGTAAGGGCGCCAGCCACATGCACTAGGGTGGGTGAGTTCAAAACTGGCCCAGGCCTGCTAAACAAGAAACAAAATAGCCGGGCATTGTGGCAGAAGCCTGTAGTCCCAGCTGCTTGGGAGGCTGAGGCAAGAGAATCGCTTGAGCCCAAGAGTTAAAGGTTGCTATGTGTGGCATGATGCCATGGCACTCTACAGAGGGCCACAAAGTGAGATTATGTCTCAATTTAAAAAAAAAAAGGGCAGCACCTGTGGCTCAGCGAGGAGGGTGCTGACCCCATATACCGAGGGCTGCAAGTTCAAACCTGGCTCCGGCCAAACTGCATCAAAAATTAGCTGAGCGCTGTAGTGGGCACCTGTAGAGGCACTTGGGAGGCTGAGGCAGGAGAATCGCTTAAGCCCAAGAGCTGGAGGTTGCTGTGGGCTGTGACTCCACAGCACTCTACCGAGGGCGATAAACTGAGACTCTGTCTCTACAAAAAAAAAAAAAGCCTCAGCTCCTATAGCTCATTGGCTAGGGTGCCAGCCACATAACACTGGATCTGGCAGGTTCGAACCCAGCCTGGGCCAGCCAATTGAATGACAACTATAGCCAAAAAATAGCCGGGTGTTGTGGCAGGCACCTGTAGTCCCAGCGACTTAGGAGGCTGAGGCAAGAGAATCACTTAAGCCCAAAGAGTTTGAGGTTACTGTGGGCTGTGATGCCATGACACTCAACTGAGGGCAACATAGGTTGACTCTGTCTCAAAAAAAGAAAAGATGAGTGAGTATTAAGTATGGGACATGCTTGACATAATTCCCCTGGAGAAACAGCAATTCTTGTTACTGCAACCTTCTGGTTACTGAAGCTCCAGATGGCATTTTTGAGGGTGTAGTTCAAAACCTCATCTCCCCTTGGGACTCCAGGCTAAGCCAGGTAGAACTGTAGGTGCTCTGTGACCCTAAATGTGCTCTCTTGGCCCCCAGCCCCCAGTCCCTGAGAAGCGGCCCCCTGAAGTACAGCATTTCCGCATGAGTGATGACGTACACTCTTTGGGGAAGGTGACTTCAGGTCAGTCCCACTTCCCACCACCTGTGGCTTGATGTGGCCAGTTCTGAGGGCTTAAGAGTATAGGCCTCATTCCTTTCTCTCCTTCCAGATGTGGCCAAAAGGAGGAAGCTGAACTCGGTGAGCTTGAAGGGGCAAGGCCTTTCTCCCGGGCAGGGTAGGGGGCGGGGACGTGGGGAGCTGCTTCCCCCAGGAGTCTTAAGTGCTGGGTTCACATCCTGTGTGCAAGAGAAATGGGCAGGGAGTACCAGTGGCCTCAATTTTTCTCATCTTTCTCTAGTCGGAGGAGTTGGGTTCTGCTCGAGGTTCAGGAGAAGCAGCCCTGCAAAAGGGGGATCCTGGGCCCCTGGAGGAGTGGGAGACAGTAGTAGGTGATGATTTCAGCCTCTACTATGATTCCTATTCTGTGGATGAGCGCGTGGACTCTGACAGCAAGGTGAGGAGCCAACCTACCCAGCCTGCCCTTCCTGTCAACCCTCTCCCAGGCCCAGGGCTCACTCTCCAGCCTTTCCTGGTCCCTGCCTTTTCTTCCTTCTGTTCTTTTTACCTTCTGAACACCCACTCATTTACTGCCCTATACTTTATTTGACTTGTTTCCAGTGTGTACTCCTACCCCATTCTGTCCCTGGCCATTACTCTGCACTTTGGGTTTAGCATCCCTTTTTTTTAAAAAAACATACATTATACCATTTATATAAAACTCAAAAGCAGCTCACTGTTTTATTTGTTGTTTGCTTGCTTATACTCCTGCCCTTTGTTTAGTTTTGTCTCCTATGTTTATCCACACAGGATGTCCATAAAGTTCATGTGCAACTCGAACTTTATGGACAGCCTGAGAAGTTTACTCTTGCTTGGTTTTGCTTTTTATTTAATGCTTTATCATGGAAACTTTCAGTTGTACACATGAGAGTAAAAGAGTGAGCTTTCATGGACCCATCACTCAGCTCTAACAACTGTTAATCTACAGCCAGTCTTGACCCATCTACACCCTTCACACACATACCTGCTGAACTATTCTAAAGCAAATCCAGACATCATGTCATTTTCCCTGGAAGTATTTCCATATATATCTCTAAATATAAGGCCTCTTTGTTTTTTTAACATTGTCTCATTACTTTTTTCTTTCTTTTTTTTTTTTTTTTTTGAGACAGAACCTCAAGCTGTCACCCTGGATAGCATGCCGTGGCATCACAGCTCACAGCAACCTCCAATTCCTAGGCTCAAGCGAGTCTCCTGCCTCCACCTCCCAAGAAGCTGGGACTACAGGCTCCCGCCACAACACCTGGCCATTTTTTGGTTGCAAACATCATTGTTGTTTGGCGGGCCCGGGCTGGATTCGGACCTGCCAGCTCAGGTGTACGTGGCTGGCGCCTTAGCCCGTTGAGCCACGGGCGCCGAGCCTACTTTTTTCTTTTTTTTTTTTTTTAAGACAGGGTCTCACTCTGTGGCCCTAGGTAGAGTGCCATGGCATCATCATAGCACATAGCTTACACCAACCTCAAACTCTTGGACTCAAGCAATCCTCTTACCTCAGGTTTTCTATGTTTTGTAGAGATGGGGTCTTGCCCTTGCTTAGGCTGGTCTCAGAACTTCTGAGTTCAAGTGATCCACCCACTTCGGCCTCCCAGAGTGATAGGATTACAGGCGTGAGTCACCACACCTGGCCATCTCATTACAGTTCTCACACCTTACAAAAAATAACTTACCAGTAATTTCCTAATACCATCAAGTATCCTGTTGCTCTTCATACTTTCTCTATTGTTTCATAAATGGTTTTTTGTCAAAATCCAAATGAGGTCTACACATTAATTTAATTGACTTTCATCTTAGGTCTCTCTTGATATTTAGGTTTCCGTGTCTTCTAAAAAATATATTTCTTACCATGTATTTGTTTTTTTGTTTGTTTGTTTTGTTTTGTTTTGTGGCAATTTTTGGCCGGGGCCAGGTTTGAACCTGCCGCCTCTGGCATATGGGGCCAGCACCCTACTCCTTGAGCCACAGGCACTGCCCTTATCATTTATTTATTGAAGAAACCAAGTCATTTGTCTTACTGAATTTTTCACATTTAGAAGTTGGTGGCTAGGCAAGTTTGAGGTTGCTGTGAGCTATGATGCCAGGGCACTCAGCCAGGGATGACAAAGTGAGACTCTGTCTCAAAAAAACAAACAAAAAAGCCGGGCGTTGTGGCGGGCACCTGTAGTACCAGCTACTCTGGAGGCTGAGGCAAGAGAATTGCCTAAGCCTAGGAGTTGGAGGTTGCTGTGAGCTGTGACTCCGGCACTCTACTGAGGGTGATAAAGTGAAGACTCTGTCTCTAAAAAACAAACAAACAAACAAAAAACACTTAGAAGTTGGCTGGTAGGGTGGAGATGGACCCCATCTGCTCTGCCTAAGAAGACTTAACAAATAACGTGTGCTTCTGAGTACATAACATCAAGATAAAAAGGACATCAGGTCAGTGTGGGTTTTTTTGCAGTTTTGGGCCGGGGCTGGGTTTGAACCCACCACCTCTGGTATATGGGGCTGGTGACTTACTCTTTTGAGCTACAGGCTCCAGCCTTGGTCATTCTTTTTATTAGTGACATTAAAACTGACCAATAGAGGGCTTAGGTGATGTTATCCTGATGCCTTTATTATAAAGTTCCTTATTAGCTTTTTGACTTTTTTTTTTTTTTTTTTTTGAGACAACATCTCACTCTGTCACCTGTGTAGTGTTACTTTAGTTCACTACAACCTCAAATTTCTGGGCTCAAGCCATCCTCTTGCCTCACCCTGTCAAGTAGCTGGGACTACAGGCACCTACCACAATGCCCGGCCATTTTTTAGTTGCAGCTATCGTTGTTTGGCAGGCCCTGGCTAGATTCGAACCTGCCAGCTCAGGTGTATATGGCTGGCACCTTAGCCCGTTGAGCCACAGGCGCCAAGCCTGCAGCACCTTTTTTACTGCTGTCAAATATTAAATGCTTCTTCTCTTTATCCTGCCCTTTGCCTCTTTTCCTGCCTATACCCACCTTTTCCAGGGAGCCATGTCTGGGTGGTAGTGGTGGTCGGTTTTTCCTTCATTTGCATTGTCTGAGTCCTGGGGTTGGATATGTCCTGCTCTGCCTCTGTCAGTCTGAAGTTGAAGCTCTGGCTGAACAGCTGAGTGAAGAGGAAGAGGAAGAAGAGGAGGAAGAAGAAGAAGATGAGGAGGAGGAGGAAGAAGAGGAGGAGGAGGAGGAAGACGAGGAGTCAGGGAATCAGTCAGATCGAGTAAGAGTGGAAGGCTGGCATCTCCAGAAGAGTAGGGGGCTGTAAGTCTTGAGTCCTGGGGGGACAGAGCTGGAAGTGAGGTCCCTAACTCTTCCTCCTCTTCAGAGTGGTTCCAGTGGCCGACGCAAGGCCAAGAAGAAATGGCGAAAGGACAGCCCATGGGTGAAGCCTTCTCGTAAACGACGGAAGCGAGAGCCTCCACGAGCCAAGGAGCCTCGAGGTGAGGCAGCTCCTCTGCCTTTGGGTCCCCTCATCCAGCCCCCTCCCAGCCCCTAGAACATGCACATTCATCCACATTCATGCATGTCCACCTGCATGTACCCACGCATCTAAGCACCTGTGAGCTCGCGCTCTCACTCTCTCTGTCTCTGTGTCAGGAGTGAATGGTGTGGGCTCCTCAGGCCCCAGTGAGTACATGGAGGTCCCTCTGGGGTCCCTGGAGCTGCCCAGCGAGGGGACCCTCTCCCCCAACCACGCTGGTAATTGCCAATTGCTGGGACAGGGAGCTGCTAGGGGGCACCCCTTCGGGGCAGGAGGGAACGGGGAGGAGGGGAACTCCGCCAGAGCTGTGGTGTCCATGGCCAGGCTTTGGGGTTCTGGACCATGGAGGGAGGGGTAGGGTGGAAGTGAGAGGACCCCCCCCAGGGGTCCCAGTGATTGAAGGGCAGAGACTTCTTCAGCTCCATTTTTCCTCCGTCCAAGGGGTGTCCAATGACACATCTTCACTGGAGACAGAGCGAGGGTTTGAGGAATTGCCCCTCTGCAGCTGCCGCATGGAGGCACCTAAGATCGACCGCATCAGCGAGAGAGCAGGGCACAAGTGCATGGCCACCGAGAGTGTGGACGGAGAGGTAGGCCTGTGGGATGATGGGAGAGGTGCGGAGAAGGGGGGAGTCCAGCCCCAGGCCCCAGCCTCACACTCACTTCTTGCCCATCCTCACTGCCCACAGCTGTTGGGCTGCAACGCTGCAATCCTTAAGCGGGAAACCATGAGGCCATCCAGCCGAGTGGCACTGATGGTGCTCTGTGAGACCCACCGTGCTCGCATGGTCAAACACCACTGCTGCCCAGGCTGCGGCTACTTTTGTACAGCGGTGAGTCTCCAATGGGGCAGACAGATGGTGTGCCCCACGAGCAAGGGGCCCTACTAGCCTGACCACATCCTTTCCCTGCCCCCAGGGTACCTTCCTGGAGTGCCACCCCGACTTCCGTGTGGCCCACCGCTTCCATAAGGCCTGTGTGTCCCAGCTGAATGGCATGGTCTTTTGTCCCCATTGTGGGGAGGATGCTTCTGAGGCCCAGGAGGTGACCATTCCCCGGGGTGATGGGGTAACCCCACCAGCTGGCACTGTAGCTCCTGCACCCCCACCCCTGGCCCAAGATGCCCCTGGAAGAGCAGATACTTCTCAGCCCAGGTACAGTACCCTCCTTCTCTCCTCTGTTCCTTGCCCCCATCCCTGTGCCCCCCTAGACATCAGCACCTTCTCCCACAGCGCCCGGATGCGAGGTCATGGGGAGCCCCGGCGCCCACCCTGTGATCCCCTGACTGACACCATCGATAGCTCAGGACCATCCCTGACCCTACCTAATGGGGGCTGCCTCTCAGCTGTGGGGCTGCCACTGGGGCCAGGCCGGGAGGCCCTGGAAAAGGCCTTGGTCATCCAGGAGTCAGAGAGGTGAGCAAGGGGCTGTTCTCAGGCACAGCAGAGCAGTATTTAGGCTCATGGTGGAATCTGAGAGGTCCACCTTCTCTTCCCCGCTCCCATGGCAGGCGGAAAAAGCTCCGGTTCCACCCTCGGCAGTTGTACCTGTCCGTGAAGCAGGGGGAGCTGCAGAAGGTGATCCTGATGCTGTGTGAGTGCACCACTCGTTTGTTCAGCAGACTTTGCGCACCGATTGTATCTCTGGGCTTGGGGCTGATCATAAAAGATAGAGTCCATGCCCTAAAGGACTTAGTGTGGTAGGAGAGAGACACACATAACCCATGACCATGGGGACAGTGGTGACTCATGGGTGCTGGATCTTGTTCTGAGGCTTACACACATTAACTCACTTAGACCTTCCCTGCACAGAGCTTGTCCATCATACAGTGGAACTGAGGAGCAGTGCTGGGTTTGAACCCAGGCAGAGTTGGTGCTCTGGACTAGTCCTCTGATGAGAGCCCTGGTGGAGGGTAGCATAGAGGATGCCCAGGAGGGGCTCCTGACCTGGTTGAGGCCCTGAGAAGTGGAGGAAGTGCCACCCACCCCCTAATGCGCTTACCACTTTTCCCTCCCTTTCCTGGTATCCGGATTCTACCCACAGTGGACAACCTGGACCCCAACTTCCAGAGTGACCAGCAGAGCAAGCGTACACCCCTGCACGCAGCCGCCCAGAAGGGCTCCGTGGAGATCTGCCATGTGCTGCTACAGGTCAGCACAGGCCCAGCCCCCTGCTTTGTTGACCAGGCGCCCAGACCCCTTCCCCTGTCCGGGGCCTACCTGGTGCCAGCCCTCCTGCCCCCTCACAGGCTGGAGCCAACATCAATGCAGTGGACAAACAGCAACGGACACCACTGATGGAGGCCGTGGTGAACAACCACCTGGAGGTGGCTCGCTACATGGTACAGCGTGGTGGCTGTGTCTATAGCAAGGTGCGACAGCCAGGCATGCACCAGGAATGACCCCAGGAGTCAGGGAACAGCTTTGGGGTGCCAGCCAGAGGCCTCATCTGCCTATGTCTCTCTCAGGAGGAGGATGGCTCCACCTGTCTCCACCATGCAGCCAAAATCGGGAACTTAGAGATGGTTAGCCTACTGCTCAGCACAGGACAAGTGGATGTCAATGCCCAGGTCAGTGGCCCACCTTCTCTGGGTCCCTTGTATCTGAGTTTCATGGCTCAGCCTCAGGCTTTGCACTCCCTTTCTTCTCCATCTGACCTCTAATTCTTTTACCCTTGTGTCTGTCTTATGCCCCTCCTGTCCCCATCTTTCTTTTTTCTTTTTCTTTTTTTTTTTTTTTTTTGAGACAGAGTCTCACTATGTTACTTTTGTTAGAGTGCCATGGCATCACAGCTCACAGCAACCTCAAACTCTTGGGCTGACGTGATTCTTCTGCCTCAGCCTCCTGAATAGCTGGAACTATAGGCACCCACAACAATACCCAGCTATTTTTGGTTGCAGTTGTCATTGTTGTTAAGAAGGCCTGGGCTGGGCTTGAACCACAGTTATGGCCAGTACCCTACTTACTGAGCCAGGCCCCCCTTTATTTTTTCCTTTTTCTTTGGGACAGTTTCTGTCTTGTCACCCGGGTAAAGTATTAATGTATCACAGCCCATAGAAACTTCAAATTCTTGGGCACAAATGATCCTCTTGCCTCAGCCTCCCAAGTACCTGGGACTATAGGCATGACCTACACACCTGGCTTTTCCTCTTCATTTGCATTTCTCTTTACTGTTTTCTTTCTTTTTTTTTTTTTTTCTTGAGACAGCGTTTCACTTTGTCACCCTTGGTAGAGTCCATGGCATCATAGCTCACAGCAACCTCCAACTCCTGGGCTTAGGCAATTCTCTTGCCTCAGCCTCATGAGTAGCTGGGACTATAGGGGTCCACCACAACACCTGGCTATTTTTGTTGTTGTTGCAGTTTGGCTGGGGCTGGGTTTGAACCTGCCATCCTTGGTATATGGGGCGGCGTATCCACTGAGCCTCAGGCACCACCCCGAGACAGAGTGTTATTATGTCACCCTCAGTGACATGCTGTGGCATCACAGCTCACAGCAACTTCCAACTCTTGGGCTTAAGAGATTCTCTTGCCGGCTCTGCTCCTGTGGCTCAACGGGCTAAGGCGCCAGCCACGTACACCTGAGCTGGCGGGTTCAAATCCAGCCTGGGCCCGCCAAACAATGACAGCTGCAACCAAAAAATGCTCGGGTGTTGTGGTGGGCGCCTGTGGTCCCAGCTACTTGGGAGGCAGAGGCAGGAGACTCGCTCGAGCCCAGGAATTGGAGGTTGCTGTGACCTGTGATGTCACAGCACTCTATCCGAGGTGACAGCTTGAGGCTCTGTCTCAAAAAAAAGAGAGATTCTCAGCTCGGCACCTGTGGCTCAGTGGGCTCAGTGGGCTAAGGCACCAGCCACGTACACCTGAGCTGGCGGGTTCAGATCCAGCCCAGGCCCACCAAACAACAATGACGGCTGCAACCAAAAAATGGCCCGGCGTTGTGGCGGGCGCCTGTAGTCCCAGCTACTTGGGAGGCAGAGGCAAGAGACTCACTCAAGCCCAGGAATTGGAGGTTGCTGTGAGCTGTGATGCGACCGCACTCTATCCAGGGTGACAGCTTGAGGCTCTGTCTCAAAAAAAAAAAAAAAATTCTCTTGCCTCAGCCTCCCAAGTAGCTGGGACTATCGGTGCCCACACAACGCCAGCTATTTTTTGTTGTTGCAGTTGTCATTCTTGCTTTAGCTGGCCTGGGCCAGGTTTAAACCCATTAGCCTCGGTGTATGTGGCTGGCGCTGTAACAACTGTGCTACCAGCACTGAGCCTGTTTTCTTTTTCTTGATTCTTTCTCTTTTTCAGTATACAGAATAATTAGTTCCTGCCTTAATGTCTGAAAGTGTCCCAAGAGGTTTGTTATTAAACCTCTTGGGTTTTCATAGGCTGTGCATGTTTTATTTTGTTACTGACTCTCTTCTTGGTCTTTGAATTGTTCCATCTTTGTCCAGGAGAAACACCTTGTAATAGGACCTTGTGGCCTTTGAGATTATCTTGACCTTTCAGCACAGTTCCTGCCCCAACCTCAGAATCTGCCACTTGTCTAAGAAACTCTAGTTCCTTTACTTGGGAAACACCTTTTAAAGCATAAAATCTACATACGTACCAGTGTTTATTGCTATTGGGTTGTCACTGCAGTTAGGACTTTTGAGTGAGCAGACTTAGGAAATGTGGTTTTTGTTTGATTGTTCGTTTGGTTTTTTTGGTCAGGGCTGGGTTTGAACCCATCACCTCCAACATATGGGACAGGCGCCTTACTCCTTTGAGCCACAGGCGCCACCTTTTGTTTATTTTTTTGAGACAGAGTCTTATTATGTCACCCTCGGTAGAGTCCTGTGGCGTTACAGCTCACAGCAACCTCAAACTCTTGGGCTTAAGCGATTCTGTTGCCTCAGCCTCCCAAGTACCTAGGACTAGTAGCCCGCCACAACACCAGGCTATTTTTTGGTTGCAGTTGTCACTGTTGTTTGGCAGGCCCAGGCTGGATTCGAACTTGCCAGTTCTGGTGTATGTGACTGGTGCCCTAGCCACTGAGCTATAGGCGCTGAGCTATTTTTTTGTTGTAGTTGTTTAGCAGGCCCAGGCGGGCTTACACCTGCCAGCCTCGGTGTGGTGTGTATGGCTGGTACCCTAACACTAAGCTACGAACACCAAGCCTTGTTTTGTTTTTTAGATAAGAGTCTTATTCAGTCACTCTGGGTAGAGAGCCATGGTATCATAGTTCACAGCAACCTCAAACTGTCGGTTCCAAGTGATTCTCTTGCCTCAGCCTCAGCTGTGACTATCGGCATTCGCCATCACACCTGGCTAATTTTTCTATTTTTAGTAGTGATGCAGTCTTACTCATGTTCAGGCTGATCTTGACCACCCGGAGTGTTAGGATTATAGGCATGAGGGACCACACCCAGCCGACTGATTGTATTTTATAGAAGAAGAAAAATTACTTAATCTTTTCACAGCCTTGGGCACCAGGATACTATTTAGTCCCTTTTAATAGGTGAGGAAAATAAGACCCAGAGACAGTAACTGACTTACACAGGATCCCCTAGCTTATGAGTGGTGGAGCTAGGAGTCACACCCTGAGCCTGGCTCCAGAGCAAGTGCTCTTGGCCATAGGCTGCTTTGGGGAGCAGGGCCAGCTGCCCCACCTCCCTTCCCTGACTTCCTTCCAACCCACAGGACAGTGGTGGGTGGACACCCATCATTTGGGCTGCAGAGCACAAGCACATTGAGGTGATCCGCATGCTGCTGACAAGGGGTGCTGATGTCACCCTCACTGACAATGTGAGTGGGAGTTTGGGCAGAGTTGGGAGGAGGTGGGGACAACTCAAACCCCTGAGCAAGGAGGGAGGTAGATTCAACGGCTTAGGTGCTCTACCCCATCCCTCCGCCTCCCACCTCCACAGGAAGAAAACATCTGCCTGCATTGGGCCTCCTTCACTGGCAGCGCTGCCATTGCTGAGGTCCTCCTGAATGCCCGCTGTGACCTCCATGCTGTCAATTATCATGGCGACACACCACTGCACATCGCAGCCCGAGAAAGCTACCACGACTGTGTGCTGTGAGCCCACATCCCAACCCCCACCCATTCCCGCACCTCTCACAGCCCCAGACCCCACACGTGAGTGTCCTTTCCCCTCGCCAGGTTGTTCCTATCACGTGGGGCCAACCCTGAGCTGCGGAACAAGGAGGGAGACACAGCATGGGACCTAACACCCGAGCGCTCTGATGTGTGGTTTGCCCTCCAGCTCAACCGCAAGCTCCGGCTCGGCGTGGGAAATAGAGCTATCCGTACTGAGAAAATTATCTGCCGGTGAGCCTTGGGCCCCCTTCCCCCCTGCAACCAGAGCTCCTCTCTACTGGGCCCTAGTGAATGCGCATAACATCCCTCAAACACTTCCTTTGCCTCAGCAAATCCTATAACCACCCCAGCCCCCCACCTAACTAGGGTTGCAAAAAAATAGAAGGTAGACATCCAGTTTACTGGCATTTGAGATGAACAGTGCATGCTATTTTAATGTTACAACGTCTAGTGCATCTGGACGCAGTGGCTGACACCTGTAATCCCAGCATTTGGGGAGGCCAACAGGATTCCTCGAGGCCAGGAGTTCCAGGCAGCCTGAACAACATAACAAGAGCTCATCTCTACAAAAATAGAAAAATTAGCCAAGCTTTATGGCACTTGCCTGTAGTCCCAGCAGGAGGATTACATGAGTCCAGGAGTTTGAAGTTGCAGTGAACTAGGATGATGCCACTGCACTCTACCAGGGCAACAGAGCAAGAGTTTTGTATAAAAAAAAAAAAAAAAAATTGTCCAGTGTGATATTTGGGGCATACTTACACTAAAAAGTTCTTTCTTTCTTTTTTTTTTTTTTGTAGAGACAGTCTCAGTTTTATACCTTCGGTAGAGTGCCGTGGCATCACACAGCTCACAGCAACCTCCAACTCCTGAGCTTAGATGATTCTCTTGCTTCAGCTTCCCAAGTAGCTGGGACTACAGGTGCCCGCCACAACGCCCGGCTATTTTTCTGTTTTGCAATTCGGCCGAGGCTGGGTTTGAACCCACTACCTTCAGTATATGGGGCTGGCACCCTACTCAATGAGCTACAAGCGCCACCTAAAAAGTTATTTCTTTTTTTTTTTGAGACAGAGCCTCAAGCTGTCGCCCTGGGTAGAGTGCTGTGGCATCACAGCTCACAGCAACCTCAAATTCCTGGGCTCAAGCAAGTATCCTGCCTCAGCCTCCCAAGTAGCTGGGACTACAGGCGCCCACCACAACGCCCGGCCATTTTTTGGTTGCAGCTGTCATTGTTGTTTGGCAGGCCCAGGCTGGATTCGAACCCGCCAGCTTAGGTGTATGTGGCTGGCGCCTTAGCCCATTGAGCCACAGGCACCAAGCCTAAAAAGTTATTTCTTGACCAGGCACAGTGGCTCATGCCTGTTATCCCAGCATTCTGGAAGGCCAAGGTATTTGGATCACTTGAGCTCAGGAGTTCGAGACCAGCCTGAGCAAGAGCAAGACCCCATCTCTACTAAACATAGAAGAAAATTAGGCATTGTGGCAGATGTTTGTAGTCTCAGCTACTTGGGAGGATCACTTGAGCCCAAGAGTTTGAGGTTGTTGTGAGCTATGATGCCATGGCACTTTATCCAGGGTAATAGAATGAGACTCTGTCAAGAAAAAAAAAAAAGTTATTATTAATCTGACATTCAGATTTCATTAGCCATCTTATATTTTATCTGGGAACCTTATTTCCCCAACCCTTGTTCCTTCCCCATGCCCCAGGGATCTACTCAGTCCTTCTTGCACCTAGGGGAGCCCCTCACCCCCTGCTTTAGCCCCCTAACCCCAACACCTCCTCTTCTTTAGGGATGTGGCTCGGGGCTATGAGAATGTGCCCATTCCCTGTGTCAACGGTGTGGATGGGGAACCCTGCCCTGAGGATTACAAGTACATCTCAGAGAACTGTGAGACATCCACCATGAATATTGACCGCAACATCACCCATCTGCAGGTGAATGGAGGGCCTTGGACCTTCCCAAAAGAGTATCAAGTACAGTTGGGAAGTTGAGAAAGTCATGGAACAGCAAGGGCACATGGCCGAAGGAGTGGGGGTTGAAAGGGGCGTCATGCTGAGTGGTTGCATCCATCTGGAGAAAGGGGTCCGTTTTTCTGGGTCACATGAAGGTATCATCTGAGTTTGACTAGCCCTGAGGACATGCCCATCAACAACATAGATTTCATCTTATACTGGGACCATCACCACCCATTGTCCTAAAACATGGACCCAAGGAAGGATGGGTTGAGGGGTTTAGAGAGCCCTGCGATTTGAGGAGTCAAGACCAGCTCTGGGGGTCAAGCTGACCCTTTGCCTCCTTGTCCCAGCACTGCACATGTGTGGACGACTGCTCCAGCTCCAATTGCCTGTGTGGCCAGCTCAGCATCCGGTGCTGGTATGACAAGGTACATGCCCCCTGCCTGGCCATGATGGCTGGCCACTCCTTCAGAGCAGTTAGTTTCATGTCAGCTTCCTGGGACCTTGTCTCTCACCTCTATGCAAATCAAGGGTGATGCTTGTGTGTTTCCTGTTCTCTAATCTCAGGGCTTATGTGGCCTTCCCCACCCACCCCATCCTCCTTGTCTCTGGGTTGGGGTCAGCAGTGGATTTTTCTGTAGCATCTTGGGGTTCCTGGGTAGCTGAGGTGCCCCTCCCCAGAGAAACCACTGTCCTCCCCTCCCTCCACATCCCAGGACGGGCGGCTGCTCCAGGAATTTAACAAGATTGAGCCCCCCCTGATTTTCGAGTGTAACCAGGCATGCTCCTGCTGGAGAAACTGCAAGAACCGTGTTGTGCAGAGCGGCATCAAGTGAGGCCCTGCTCCTGCAGGCCCCCCCCCACCTCACCCCCTCTGCCCTTCCCCTGGGGCTTTTCCAGGACCTCCATCTAACAGCATTCCCTCTCTCACCCCAGGGTACGGCTGCAGCTCTACAGAACAGCCAAGATGGGCTGGGGAGTCCGCGCCCTACAGACCATCCCCCAGGGGACCTTCATCTGCGAGTGAGTTACAGGGACACCTGGGCACCTGAGCGGGGATACATAGCCACCAGTGACTCCCAGCCCTTCCTCTGCCTAGCCCTCGTGGGTCATGTCTCTCCTCCTGCCCAGTCTCTTGCCAAATTCCTCTGATCCTCATCCCTATGGCAGAGGACCATGCCTGCCTCCACTCTGCCCAGACCACAGAGCCTGTCTTCCTGCAACCTTCACTGTATTTCCAGGCCTCACACACTCTCTCCCCACCCTTTCTTTCTGGGAAAAGCACCAGTTTGGGAGACAGGCAGGCCTGGATTTAAGCTCAGCTCTGCTGCTGGGCGTCCTGGCCAAGTTACTTAACCTTTTTGAGCCTTATTTTTCTTGTCTATAAAATGGTGATAACAGTTATCTTTCTGTCCACCTCATCAGAATCCTGTCCCTCTCCACCATTTCTCTCCCAAGCATCTGTAATCTCCCCCTTTTTCCTTGACTCCTCCTACCCTGTCTCCCTAAGACTTACCTAGGTCTCTTTTGGCCTTGGCAAAATAAAACAGCCCTGGGGGCGGCACTTGTGGCTCAAAGGAGTAGGGCACTGGCCCCATATGCCAGAGGTGGCGGGTTCAAACGCAGCCCCGGCCAAAAACTGTAAAAAAAATAAAATAAAAATAAAACAGCCCTTTAGTCCCATTTGCCTTTCCAAGGGGCAATTTCTTCTTTTTTTTTTTTTTTTGAGACAGAGCCTCAAGCTATCACCCTGGATAGAGTGCTGTGGCATCACAGCTCACAGCAACCTCCAATTTCTGGGCTCAAGTGAGTCTCTTGCCTCCGCCTCCCAAGTAGCTGGGTGTACAGACGCCCGCCACAACGCCTGGCCATTTTTTTTGGTTGTAGCCATCATTGTTTGGTGGGCCCGGGCTGGATTTGAACCCGCCAGCTCAGGTGTACATGGCTGGCGCCTTAGCCCATTGAGCACAGGTGCCAAGCCCAAGGGGCAATCTCTTATCACTCTACCACATCATCTCTCAACTTGTCAGACAAGTGGCCCCTTCCCACTGGGCCTCAGCTTCGCCACCATCCTCTAAGTGCCCATCCTTGCCAAAATCAAGACTGGGTACAGTGGCTCACGCCTGTAATCCTAACACTCTGGGAGGCCAAGGCAGGTGGATCCCTTGAACTCACAGGTTCAAGACTAGCCTGAGCAAGAGTGAGATCCCATCTCTAAAAATAGTCGGGCATTGTACTGGGCACTTGTAGTCCCAGCTACCTGGGAGGCTGAGGCAAGAGGATCACTTGAGCTCAAGTGTTTGAGGTTGCTGTGAGCTATGACACCATAGCACTTTACCTAGGTTGACAGAGTAAGACTGTCTAAAAAAAAACAATTTAAAATAGCTGAGTGTTTTGATGGGCACCTATAGTACCAGCTACTCAGGAGGCTGGGGCAGGAGAACCACTTGAGCCCAAGAGTCTGAGGTTGCTGTGAGCTGTGATGCCACGGCATTCTACCCAGACCAACAAAATAAGATTGTCTCAAAAAAAAAAAAGAAAAATTAGCCTCTGCCCCATTCTGCTGATGTTGCCTCTCCTGGGTCACACCGCCACAGTGCCTGCTCCAGGTGTCTCGGTCTTCGTTCTCATGGCTTCTGTCTACCCACAATTAAACAACTGGTTCCTCCTTACCCACTGCTGTCCAGATGTGGCTCTCCCCCCCCCCCCCGACTTGCTCTGAGCTCCTCCTTGCTCCTCTAGCTCTATCTCTAGGAAAGGGGTCCCTTTTTTTTTCAGTGGCTCTAATCCCTCCTATCCTTTAGCCCTACAGCACCCACACTTCTTGATGGCTTCTAGCACACAAACCCTATGTCTAAATCTGAACAAATGTCCCCACCATCCCTCCCCAAGCCACCTGCCCCTAGTTGTCAGTCCCCCTATCCACAGAGGCTCAGCGTCTGTCTGCACGCTTGCTTCAGGCCGAGGCCAGAATGCTGCCCTTTAACTTGCCCACTACTGCTTCCCCAGGTCTTCTCTCACCCAAACCTGCCTGTCACTCCAGCCATCAGGGGGGACCCCAGCTAGCAGGACTGCACCTTGTGTTGTCCCTCACATGCCTGTGTCTTCATGTTCCCCTTCCTGATCCTCTCCTTTGGGCCTGCTGTGGTTTGAAGTTTGGGAAGTTTGTGGACAGCAACAGGGTGGTTGATGAATAGTGGTAGAGGGTTCTGGGGTTTATGAGGAGAGACCCCTCTCACCTTCCAAACATCACTTCCTGCCCAATAGGTACGTTGGGGAGCTGATCTCTGATGCAGAGGCTGATGTGAGAGAGGATGATTCTTATCTCTTTGACTTAGACAACAAGGTGGGCAGGAGACCTCCTCTCCCCCTGCTCCCAGTGCTTGGGTTTCTGGAAGTCAGCAGATGGAAACCTGGGAGAAGGACTGCTCAGTGGGTGGGGAGGTTGGCCGACTATGCTGGGCAGGGGTAGACCTGAAGAGTGACACCTTGTCCTCAGGATGGAGAAGTATACTGCATTGATGCCCGTTACTATGGCAACATCAGCCGCTTCATCAACCACCTGTGTGACCCCAACATCATTCCGGTCCGGGTCTTCATGCTGCACCAAGACCTTCGATTTCCACGAATTGCCTTCTTCAGTTCCCGAGACATACGGACTGGGGAGGAGCTAGGGTAAGACTCCAGGTGTTCTGCTAGGTGGGGGATGCAGCAATCTTGAGACCCAAAGGCTAGAGAGTGCCTGGTTTCCAAGCATGGATGAAAGCAGAGCTTCTCAGTGTGGACAGCTTGTTAAAACAAAGTCCTGACCCTCTCTGTGAGATTGATTCAGAAGGTTTGGGATGTGGCCAAGAGTCTGTATTTCTGAAAGGTTGCCAGGTGATACTGGTACTGCAAGTGTATAGAACATACAAGGGCTTAGGACCCATCTGGAGAAGGTGAGGGTGGGTCCTTTCTAGGGAGTAGGACCCACAAGGTCTTTGGGATGACTTCGTATGGCTGGGTTCAGACCACAAGTTCTTGTGCTCCTGGCAGGTTTGACTATGGTGACCGCTTCTGGGACATCAAAAGCAAATATTTCACCTGTCAGTGTGGTTCTGAGAAGTGCAAGCATTCAGCTGAAGCTATTGCCCTGGAACAGAGCCGCCTGGCCCGCCTAGACCCCCACCCCGAACTGCTGCCTGAGCTCGGCTCCCTGACCCCTGTCAACACCTGAGAATGGACCACATCCTCCCATCCCAGCCTGGATGGCCACTGGCTCAGCAGCCTCCCCTGCCACTTGCTGCTCACAGCCATGCCTGGGAGTGCCACCATCTTCTCTCCCCACTACCCCTTAACACATTCCTCAGAGATCCCAGCCAGGCCCTGGAGGTCTGACAGCCCCTCTCTCCCAGAGCTGGCTCCTCCCTGGAAGGGTGACTTCAGGGCTGGCCACCCCTATCCCCACCCTCAGCTGAAGTTTGATGAATTGAAATCAGGCCTCTACACCAACTGGTTTCTTTGGTTCTCAATAATAAATGTTGGGTTTGGTAATAAACTGGGTAACTTGTGTTGCAGTGGGGAGGAAGCACACACGTCCAGAGGGAATGTGGGTGGAGCAGATAGGAGGCAGGTGTGGACAGCTGCCCGGTGGGAGGGAAGAGTTGTGAGGGACAACTGTGTGGCAGGGTCTAGTCAAGGGATTAAAAGCAAATTTTGACCCTTAGTCTTTGGCGGGAGGGAGAGTTATCACAGTTGACATAGTTTGTGAGACTATGAAGTGTGTTTTTGTTTTTGTTTTGAGACAGTCTCGTGGTGTCAGCTCATAGCAACATCCAGCTGTTGGGCTTAAGAGATTCTCTTGCCTTAGCCTCCCAAGTAGCTGGGACTACAGGTGCCTCCCACAACCCCCAGCTATTTTTTTTTTTTTTTTTTTTTTTGAGACAGAGCCTCAAGCTGTCACCGTGGGTAGAGTTCCATGGCATCAAAGCAAACAGCAACCTTCAATTCCTGGGCTAAAGCGAGTCTCCTGCCTCTGCCTCCCAAGTAGCTGGGACTACAGACGCCCACCACAACGCCTGGTCATTTTTTGGTTACAGCCGTCATTATTGTTTGGCGGGCCCAGGCTGGATTCGAACCCGCCTGCTCAAGTGTACATGACTGGCACCTTAGCCTGTTGAGCCACAGGTGCTGAGCCAACCCCCAGCTATTTGATTGTAGTTGTTTGGCGTCCGTCCTGGGTTGGATTCGAACCCACCAGCTCCCGTGTATGTGGCTGGCGCCCTAGCCGCTTGAGCTACAGGTGCCGAGCCCTGAAGTGTTTTCTTATGGGAGTGTGCCAGGTCCTTCACACTGTGGTCTGCAGCGCCCCTGGCAAGCAGCCCTTGAGTTCCAGGCTCAACTTCCCAGCCACCTGGGCACAGAGTTGAGAAGAAGGAACTAAAGTGTGTCGGGGACCATAGCCGGGGGTGGGGCTGTGACGTGAGGGAGGGCGGGGCGGTGGCAGGTGAGACGCCAGGTCTCCCTGGCTCCAATCACTCTGGAGACTGAGCCATGGGGGGAAAGCAGGACGAGGACGAAGCTTTTGGTGAGGCTGGGGCCGCTGCGGGAATGGTGGCCGAGGCTGGTTCCAATGAGAGGAAATAAGGAGAGTCCTGGGTCCCTGAGAGGTGGGCCGGGAAACAAGAGTAGAAGGAAGGAAGGATTCAGGGTTCTCGGAGGAGGATGGGGCTCCGGGGATGGGAGCCTTTGCTAGGGAGTCATTGGGAAGTGCAGCTGGGGTCTGGGTGTCAGTGAGGAGTTGGGGCTGTGAATCCCTGAGGGGCTGGGAGCCTTGCAGGGGTGGGGAATTTCAGGCCTGGACCCTGGATCCCTGTGGGCTGAGCCCTGAGAAACAAAGCCTGAAAGACCAGCAGGGTCAGGAGCCTGAGCAAGAAAATGGGACTGGGGCTGGGAGTGGCTCATGCTGCAGAGCCTGCAAGAGGTGAGATTGGAATCCTGAGAGGAGGAGTTTCAGCCTGGACTCTGGGTCCTTGAGGGAGAAAACTGCCGGTGGCCCTCCTGCTGGGGTCTCTGAAAAGTGACGGGAGGAGTGAGTTCTGCTGGGGGTTCTTGTGAGGAGTTGGGGCTAAGAGTCCGCCTCCAGTTTCTTGGGAATAAGGAGTAGGGTCCTAGAGTACTTTGAGGAATAGGGGCAGAGCCTTCTGAGGTTCCTGTGAAGGGTGAGACCTGAGGGGGGAGAGGGCAGGGAGACTATTTCCAGAATCTCTTGAGAGGAATAGAGGCCAGGGGTTTGAGGAGAGGGAGCTGAGGACCAGCTTGGGACCCCTATGGGCACGAAGGCCCTTTTGGGTTTGGAGGTCTGAGCTCCTGGTCTGGAGGGGAGGAAACCCCAAAGGAGGGGCCTCCATGAGGCGGGGCTTGAGTTCCTTAGGGCTTGAGAAAGGGGCAGCTAGGACTCCCTGGTAGACTTCCTGGAGCAGCTCTGGGTCAATCATTGACATCATGTCCATAAGCCACTGAGGAACAGAGTCCAGAGCACCCGGGCAGAAAGGACCCCACCCCACGCCTTCCCAGCCTCTTGCCCAGCCTCTGCCTGTCCTCCTCAATGCCCACAGGACCCTGGCTGCCTGGCCCCACCTCCCTGTGTGTACTCAGGGAGGACCAGGAACAGGATGCAGCCACAATCTCAAAGGCCAGGCTCAGGTGTCACCCTGACTGCCTGCTCAGAGCCTGGTGGTGACCCAGGGACTACGGTCCCTCTAAAGTGGGGGTCTTCAGGGGACCCCTCTTTCCACAGGTCGTGTAGAGGTTGACACCTTCAAGTCCAGTTTCTTTCCCATGGCCTCCAGCTAGAGGGTGGAGGTAGGGTGTGGGACAGATGTGGGCAGGGGGCTAGGGATCTGAGTAATCCGAGCAGAGCATAAGGAGGGGAAAGGGATGAAGATGAGGATGTGAGAGCCACTGAGACAAAAGAATCCTGATCCCTGCTGGAGAGACACTCTGAAGAAATGGGTCAGGGTGGGGCAGGAGACCAAGGCCATTTCCCAGGCTGACAGCCTTGAGGTGTGAGTGGGAAACCATAAAGGCCCCCCTCTTCCCCTCCCGATATAGCTGCCAGGGCAGAGTTCATAGTGAGCTGCTGAGGTTGAGCCTCCCTCTCCTGCTCTCCAGTGTCCCTTCCTGTCAGTCTTGCCCACAAAGGACATGAGGAGACATCCTAATTTTCCACATTCCTCCTCATTCCCCTCAGGGAAGCCAGTCCAATACGACCCCTCCTTTCGAGGACCCATCAAGAACAGGTGAGTTCTGCGTTCTACCCCTGCTGGTGGTGGGAGTTGTATATTTGCTTTGTATTTACTGTAATATTAGTAAGAAACATGTGAGAAAAAAAAATCTCTGCTGGGCATGGTAGCTCATGCCTGTAGTCCCAGCACTCTGGAAGGCAGAAGCAGGAAAATTGCTTGGGCCAGGAATTTGAGACCAGCCTGGGCAACACAGCCAGATCCCATCTCTACAAACATAGAAAAATTAGGTGGGGTGGTACCTGTGGCTCAGTGAGTAGGGCGCTGGCCCCATATACCGAGGGTGGAGGGTTCAAACCCAGCCCTGGCCAAACTGCAACAAAAGAAATAGCCAGGCGTTGTGGTGGGCACCTGTAGTCCCAACTACTCGGGAGGCTGAGGCAAGAGAATTGCCTAAGCCCAGGAGTTGGAAGTTGCTATGAGTTGTGACGCCACGGCCTTCTACCAAGGGCAATAAAGTGAGACGCTGTCTCTACAAAAAAAAAATGGGGGGGCGGAGCCTGAGGCTCAGTCAGTAAGGCGCTGGCCCCATATACCGAGGGTGGCAGGTTCAAACCCAGCCCCAGCTGAACTGTAACAACAACAACAAAAAAAATTAGGTGAATGTGGTGGCTCCATCCAGTAATCCCATCTACTCTAGAGGCTGAAGCAGGAGGATCACGTGAGCCCAGGATTTTGAAGCTTCCTAAGCTATGATGACTGCACTGCGCTCTAGTGTGGGCTACAGAGTGAGACCCTGTCTCAAAAACTTGTGAAAAAGTAAACATCCTGCCCTGAGAGAGTGGGGCCCTGGAGTGATAGTTAAATCTTTAAGGGGGACTAAGGGGATTCTGGGTGCTGAGGGTGTTCTGTTTCTTGACTTGGGTGATGACTACACAGATACGTGTGTTTTGGGAGAACTTACCTTGCTGAACACTGAGTATGAATTGTACACTGTTTTGTTAGACTTCAGAAGAAAGTTTACCCACCCAGGAAAGAGCTAACTTGCTTACTTGCTTCCTTCCTTCCTCTCTCTTTCCTTCCTTCCTTCCCTTTTCTTTCATTTTTTCAAGACAGTCTCATTATGTCACCCTCCATAGAGTGCCCTGGCATCAGAGCTCACAGCAACCTCAAACTCTTTTTTTTTTCTTTTTTCTTTTTGTAGAGACAAAGTCTCACTTTATCGCCCTCAGTAGAGTGCCATGGCATCACACAGCTCACAGCAACCTCCAACTCCTGGGCTTAGGCGATTCTCTTGCCTCAGCTTCCTGAGTAGCTGGGACTACAGGCGCCCGCCACAATGCCCGGCTGTTTTTCTGTTTCACAGTTCAGTGGAGGCCGAGTTTGAACCTGCCACCTTCGGTATATGGGGCTAGCGCCCTACTCGATGAGTCACAGGCCCTCCCAAACTCTTTTTTTTTTTTTTCTGAGACAGAGTCTCACTATGTCATCCTTGGTAGAATGCCGTGGCATCACAGCTCACAGCAACCTCAAACTCTCAGGCTTAAGTGATTCTTTTGCCTCAGCCTCTCAAGTAACTGGGACTATAGGTGCCCGCCACAACGCCTGGCTATTTTTTTTGTTGCAGTTGTCATTGTTTTAGCTGGCCCAGGCCGGGTTCAAACCCGGCAGCCTCAGTGTATGTGGCTGGTGCCCAACTCACTGAGCTATAGGTGCCGCCCCAACCTCAAACTCTTGGGCTTAAGCAATTCTCCTGCCTCAGCCTCCCAAGTAGCTGGGACTATAGGTGCCGGCAACAACTCCCGGATATTTTTTGGAGACAGGCTCTCACTCTTGCTCGGGCTGGTCTCGAACCCATGAACTCAAGCAATCCACCCACCTTGGCCTCCCAGGAACTAGGATTATAGGCATGAGCCACTGCACCCAGCCTCTCTATTTTTATTTTTTATATTTATTTATTTATTTTTGCGGCAGAGTCTCACTTTGTCACCCTTGGTAGGGTGCTATGGCATCATAGCTCACAGCAACCTCAAACTCTTGGGCTGATTCTCTTGCCTCAACCCAGGAGTTGGAGGTTGCTGTGAGCTGTGAGACAAGGGCGATAAAGTGACACTCTGTCTCTACAAAAATAAAGAAAGCTTTTATAGGATGGTTAGGTTGCAGTGGCACACGCCTATAATCCAAGCACTGAGAAGCTGAGGTGGGTGAATTGCCTAAACTCACAGGTTCAAGACCAGCCTGAGCCAGACCATGACCTTATCTCAAAAAATAGCCAGGCATTGTGGCAGCCTCCCCAGCTACTTGGGAGGCTGAGGCAAGAGGATCGCTTGAACCCAAGAGTTTGAGGTTACTGTGAGCTGTGAAGCCATAGCACTCTACCAAGAGTGACCAAGTGAAACTCTGTCTCAAAAAAAAAAAAAGAAAGAAAGAAAGCTTTTGTAATATTCTACATTACCCTGTGTTTAAAAATTGCAGTAGCTACCTCTTCATCTTTGATAAAGCACTGACATATCCTTCCTAATAAATAGAATCTTTGAGTTCTGAAAAAAAAGCACTGACATATCCTTCCTAATAAATAGAATCTTTGAGTTCTAAAAAAAAAAAAAAAACTGCAATAGCTGGTGGTGCCTGTAGCTCAGTGGGTAGGGTGCCAGCCACATACACTGAGGCTGGTGGGTTCTAACGCAGTGGAGCCAGCTAAAACAACAATGACAACTGCAACAAATAAAATAGCTGGGCATTGTGGCAGGTGCCTATAGTCCAGCTACATGGAAGACTGAGGCAAGAGAACCACTTAAGCCCAAGAGTTGGAGGTTGCTGTGAGCTGTGACACCATAGCACTCTACCCAGGGCAACAGCTTGAGACTCTGTCTC
Source organism: Arctocebus calabarensis (assembly GCA_963573935.1). Lineage (NCBI taxonomy): Eukaryota > Metazoa > Chordata > Mammalia > Primates > Lorisidae > Arctocebus > Arctocebus calabarensis. The sequence goes on from CAUYON010056473.1 coordinate 37,096, forward strand.
AAAACAAAACAACAGCAACAATGAAAATTGCAATAGCTAATGCAAGAGCAAACACGAGTTAACTTATGACCAGTCAACAATGTTTGCGCATGAAAACATGAGTTAACTCATGACCTATTGATGCCTAATCTCCAGCATCTCATAATTCTCCAACTTGTGACCCATCCAGACCATGCCCCCAGCATCAGGTCCTCAAAGGCTTTGAAAGCTCAGACTCTCATTTCTCTCTCAGGAGCTGCACAGATGTCATCTGCTGTATTCTCTTCCTGCTCTTCATTTTGGGTTACATCGTGGTGGCAATTGTGGGTGAGTTTCTTGCTGCTCAGCATGGAGGTGGTGGGTGAGGGGCAGTAACCCAAGGAGGGTACTGTACCCACCACTACTTCCTCTGTTGAGTTGTCTGTGTGTCTCTGTCTTCAGCCTGGATGTATGGAGATCCCCGGCAAGTCCTGTACCCCAGGAACTCTACTGGGGCCTACTGTGGGATAGGGGAGAACAAGTGAGTACAAAGGTGGGCAGGAAGGAAGTGAGGTGGGGCCAGCCAAGAGACACCCCTCAGCTCAGACTCCAGACCTGGCCATGATTTTCCATATCCCTTTCCTTGTTCCCACCCCACCCTCCGGCCTGCCTGAGTCAGACCGCTCCAGGCCAGACTAAGAACCACAGCTAGGCATAGCTTCTGAGTAACTACAGCTTCTGAATGCCCCCAGAAGTGAGAGGCAGTTAGAGTCATGTTAAGTGCATGGATTTTAGATTTCTGAGACTGGTGTTTGGATACCCAATGGGACCAAGCTTTGGTTGTATGGCCTTGGGCAAGTCACTCAACCTATTTGAGGTTTGATTTCCTTGTTTGAAACTCAAGGATGAATCCAGGAATGATGCCATCAGTTCTTACATGCAGGGAATGTTCAATAATGGGGCAGCACCTGTGGCTCAAAGGAGTAGGGCGCCGGCCCCATATGCCAGAGGTGGTGGGTTCAAACCCAGCCCTGGCCAAAAACTACAAAAACAAAAAACAAAATGTTCAATAAATAATGAAACTTCTAATAGGCAGGTGTAGTGGCTCACACCTGTAATCCTAGGACTCTGGAAGGCTGAGGCAGGTGAATTGCTTGAGCTCACAAGTTCGAGACCAGCCTATGACAGAGTGAGACCTCATCTCTAAAAATAGCCAGGCATGGTGACGGGTGCTTGTAATCCAGCTACTTGAGAGGCTGAGGCAAGAGAATCACTTAAGCCCAAGAGTTTGAGGTTGCTGTGAGCTGTGACACCACAGCACTTTTCTGAGGGTAACAAAGTGAGACTCTGTCTCAAAAAAAAAAAAAAGACACTTCTAATATTTATATAGCATTTGCTGTAGGCATTCAATATACTTTACACACTCAAACTCGTTTTAACCCCAATTATGACTTTGCTCAAGGTCAGAAAACTGGCAAGAGATATGTAGCTCCAAAGTTCATGCTCTCAGCTATTTAAATTAATTGTTGCAGTGCTGAATTGTTCTGAGAAAACTTCCCCCTGTCTCCCCTACCTCACCAGCTGAGACAGAGCCAGGAGCTTGGTGTGACTCTTCTGGGCCATGCTGGGCCCACTCTAGTCTTGGGGACCACCCCAGTAGTCCCTCTTCTCCCCCAACACCTGACCAGGCCATGATACCTATGCTTCCTCCCCTCCTGCAGAGATAAACCCTATCTCCTATACTTCAACATCTTCAGCTGCATCCTGGCCACCAACATCATCACAGTCGCTGAGAATGGCCTACAGTGCCCTACACCCCAGGTCAGATCCTGGGACCTGCCTCTGCCCCAGACTTGCCCCCAGGTCTCAGGTACCAGCCCCTTAGCATGATCTCTGCCCCCCAGGTGTGTGTGTCCTCCTGCCCAGAAACCTCGTGGACCGTGGCAGAGGACCAGTTCTGGCAAACAGTTGGTGAGGTCTTCTATACTAAAAATAGGAACTTTTGTCTGCCAGGAGTGCCCGGGGATATGGTGAGCTGCCCCAACACCATCTCTGTCACCCAGGAGGGCCTATGGGGTCTGGGGGTGGGAGGAGAAGTTGGATGGATGATCACCAGGTTGACTCTCCTGGAGAGGTGGGACGGGCTGAGCCCCACAGTGTGGTGGTGGTGAAGGAACCCACTTCATCCTGCTCTGTGTCTGTCTGTCCTCCCACATATACAGCAAGTGTTCAAAAGCCTGCAACAGGAACTCTGCCCCAGTTTCCTCCTCCCCTCTACTCCAGGTAAGAGGCACAGATTCCTTCCTCAGCCATCATCTAACCCAATATTTTCATTACTTAAATGAGGAAATCAGACCCAAAGAAAGTAAAGTCACACAGCTTGTTTTCTTTTCTTTTTTTTTTTTTTTTTTTTGACAGAATCTCAATCTATCACCCTGGGTAGAGTGCTGTGTCATCATAACTCTCAGCAAACTCAAACTCTTAGGCTAAAGCCATCCTCTTGCCTCAGCCTCCTAAGCTGCTGAGACTACAGCCCTTGCCACAATGACCAGCTTGTTTTAACTATTTTTTAATAGAGACTGGGTCTTAGTCTTACTTAGGCTGGTCTCAAACTACTGAGCTCAAGCAATCCTTCCACCTTGACCTCCCAGAGTTCTAGGATTATAGACATGAACCACCATACTGGGCCTAAATGTCATTTTTGTAATAGAAAAGATTTTTTTTTTGGCTCAGCACCTGTAGCTCAGTTGTTAGGGTGCCAGTCACATACACCGGGGCTGAGGAGTTCAAACCAGCCTGCTAAACAACAATGACAACAACAACAACAAAAAATAGCTGGGCGTTGTGGCAGGCACCTGTAGTCCTGGCTACTTGGAAGGCTGAGGCAAGAGGATTGCTTAGCCCAAGAGTTTGAGGTTGCTGTGAGCTGTAATGCCACAGCACTCTACCGAGGGCAAGATGGTGAGACAGTGAGACAGAGTCTCATTTTGTCACCCTGAGTAGAGTGTTATGGTGTCATAGCTTGCAGTGACCTCAAACTCTTGGGTTCAAGTGATCCTCTTGCCTCAGCCTCCCAAGTAGCTGGGACTATGGGCGCCTGCCATAACACCCAGCTGTTTTTAGAGACAGGTTCTCACTCTTGCTCAGGCTGGTCTCCAACTCCTCAGCTCAGGGAATGCACCTGCCTCAGCCTTCCAGAGTGCTACAAGATGTCACTGCACTCTACCCAGGGCAACAGCTTGAGGCATTGTCAAAAAAAAAAGGGGGGGGCAGCACCTGTGGCTCAAAGGAGTAGGGTGCTGGCCCCATATGCCAGAGGTGGTGGGATCAAACCCAGCCCTGGCCAAAAACTGCAAAAAAAAAAAAAAAAGATGCCGGCTCGGCGCCTGTGGCTCAAGCGGCTAAAGTGCCAGCCACATACACCAGAGCTGACAGGTTCGAATCCAGCCCGGGCCCGCCAAACAACAATGATGGCTACAACCAAAAAATGGCCAGGCACTGTGGCGGGCACCTGTAATCCCAGCTACTTGGGAGGTGGAGGCAGGAGAATCGCTTGAGCCCAGGAGGTTGCTGTGAGCTGTGATACCACAGCACTCTACCCAGGTGACAGCTTGGGGCTTTGTCTCAAAAAATAAAATAAAAATAAACAAAACTGAAGTTGAATGTAAAGGA
>CAUYON010056480.1:0-45969 GCA_963573935.1 Arctocebus calabarensis
CCACAACGCCTGGCCATTTTTTGGTTGCAGCCATCATTGTTGTTTGGTGGGCCCAGGCTGGATTCGAACCCGCCAGCTCAGGTGTACGTGGCTGGTGCCTTAGCCTGTTGAGCCACAGGCGCTGAGCCAAGTGGGGAAAGCAAATTTTGAGAGCAGGAAAATAAAAATGCAAGTGCAGAGAGGGGAGAAAAGGAATCACAAAGCCTGCGGGAGCCTTACAGGAGCTGGCTGGCTGCTTATTTATGGGTGAGATGAGACTGCAGACGTTAAAGGGTTTGATTCAGGTAAGTGCTGGGACTTTAGGGTGGATTTCTGGCTTCTAGGTTGGGAGAGTACATTACATAGTGAGGAAAAAATGAAAGAGAGAGGGGCCAAAAAGGGGGACACAGTTTAGGAGAGAGTGACACAGGAGACAAGAGAGAGGGGGTGGAATTGTAACCTCTCTGCGTGCTTGCGCGGCCCACACGTGTTAGGCAGGGAGTTTTAAGGCAAGTATTAATCTAATTTAACAATGTTTGTCACACCCTGGCAGGGCCAAACACAATCAAAGCACTAGGCCCCACTTGAATATGCATGGAGATCACCTGGGGATTGTGTCAAAATGCAGATTCTGATTCTATTATCTGGGGTGGGTCTTCCATTCTGCATTTTCTAACAAAATCCTGCTGGTGCTGATGCAACAATTCAGGGCTGTTTTCCTCAGACTAGACTTGATCAAGAACTTGAGCATAACTGCGCTCTGACAGCAGTTCTCAGGGTGTGGTCCCTGACCAGCAGCATCGCCTGGGAACGCGCTAGAAATGCCAACTTTCAGGACCCAACCCAGACCTATGGAACCAGAAGTTCTGGGGGTGGGGCCCATCATCTGTGCTTTTACAAGCCCTTTATGAGATTCTTGTGCCTGTTACGCTTCAGAACCACTGTCTGGGCCTTCCTATCACCTTGTTACCTAAACAAGTGTGACAGATTTTTGTGTGCAAGTCATTTGCTTGGTATAGGAGATCTGAAATTTCTATTAGGAATTACCAACATTCCAATAACAATTTTCAGATAGTGGTTCACACCTATAATCCTAGCACTCTAGGAGGCCGAGACAGGGGGATTGCCTGAGCACATAAGTTCAAGACTGGCCTGAGCAAGTGCGAGACCCTGTGTCTAAAAAACAGCTGGGCCCTGTGGCAGGTGCCTGTAGGTACTCTGGAGGCTGAGACAAGAGAGTCACTTGAGCTAAAGAGTTTGAGGTTGCTATGAGCTATGACGACATGGCACTCTACCCAGGGTGACAAAGTGAGACTCTGTCTTAACAAATAAAAAAAGATTTTAGGATGCCACTGAGGTCACAGGGCTCAAACATGATGAGCGATTTGCAAAGTGCTCATGTTGGCTCTGATTCAGACTTGCACACATGTGAACTAAGAGATATTCCCAAAATTGACACTCAGAGGGGAAAACAACCATCCTGCTTTTTTTCTTAGAATAAAATCGTCCCTTCAGCTCATTCCCATTTACCCAGGATAAGCCTGTTAGACCTGGGTGAAGATCGCTCAGAACCTACATTTATCCCAGGAGCCTTTTGAAGCTGGCCCCTGTCTGATTGGAAATAACAGGCAGGGGCCTTGCAGATTCAGCTGTCACCCAGGCGCAAGACTCAGCGGCTCCTCTGGTCTTCCCAGCCCCCTGCAGTCATGAGTTCCGATGCAGAGATGGCCATTTTTGGAGAAGCAGCTGCTTACCTCCGGAAACCAGAGAGGGAGAGAATCGAGGCTCAAAATCGCCCATTTGACTCTAAGAAGGCCTGTTTTGCAATGGATGATAAAGAAATGTACGTGAAAGCTATGATCCAGAGCAGGGAAAATGATAAAGTCACAGTCAAGACCCTGGATGACCGGGTAAGTGTTGATTCCAGATGTCTTTGATAATACGCGCCTCCTCGTTTACCTCTGGAGTAGAATATCAGACATTACATGCTGGTCTGCAGCAGGACCCTGCAGTGTGAGCCGAACGTTGTCCGTTTCACAGTGAAGAAGCAGGGGAAAGCTGCTATTGCTTCTACCCTCGATCCTTCCTTGTTCCTTCACCAAAGATTTGGGTTTTCAGGAGTTTTGTGGTGTTTGCTTTGGAGAAAAGAGGCCGGTGAGGGTGGAAGAGGTTGGACTATGTAAAGTATGATTGCTTCAGGATGTGCTCACCAAACAGATTTCTCTGGGCTGCCCAGTGATCCTTTCAGAGAAGGCTCAGGAGCCCCCTCTGCCATGGAGATTGCCTGTGTGCTGTTCAGTCCTTACTGGACATCCACCAGATCTAGGTCACAGCATTGGCCACTTCACAAATGCGGGAAATCTCAACACTTGCTTTCCCGAAGGTTACCATCTAGTGTAGAGATGTAGGTGCATATGGCAGGTACGTATCTCAGGTCACAAACTCAGGCATATGAAACAAATCTTGCTTTTATTTTTATTATTGAATTTGACCTCTGATTTTGGCCCCTTTTCACTCAGTGATTCTTGGGGTCTCAGGTATTCAGAACCTCACATAGTACCACAGGCACTTGCTCCTCGCTGGATGATCTGATAGGAAAAGAGTCCCAGCCCCTAAAGGGTCAAGATACAGAAACTTTTTAGCTCCCCTTCTGCTACCCTGGGTGTCTGTCTGTGTAGTCTGGGGTGGTGGGGCAGTGGGGCAGTGGGGTCTCTCCTCATCAAGAAACTTGGTCTATACCAGCCCTTTCATTTTACCTTTCTGTAAAACCCTCAAAGCTCTCCTAAGGACTTAGGCTTTTAGGAAACAAAATCCAGAAGTCTTTTAGGCGCCTTACTTTTTCTGTCCTATTTTCTACCTCTCCCGAGTAGTGGGATATAGAGCCAGCTGGGTGCTTGAGTTGGGGAGAGAAGCCCGAAAAGCACCAAGAAGAGAAAAATTAAGTAATAGTCTCAAAATGCTATTTTGCCACAAACCATGACACAAATCCCAATATTTTAACTATTAGAAGTACAAAGTATTACAGGAGCCCTGAAGCAACAGGGGAGAGAGGAAACAGAGCATAGAAGAGGCAGTGCTTGAGCTGAGGTGTGAAGAATTTTCTAAACAAAATTTCAGTGAAGATATTCTAGTCGGAGGGGCCCACAGGAGCGGGAGCAATGCGGAACACTTTGGAACACCTCTTTCTCACCTCCCATCCTTGGGTGAACAGAGGCAAAGCCTCAAGGACCCTAAGCCCCGTCTGGCCACCCTGAGGGCAAAAAGGCTCTGTAGCTCTGCACATCCGCACCCAGTCCTGACGTCAACGCAGCAGGGTGACTGGGGACAGCGGATCGATCAGAATTGCTTAAGGAGTTTTTCCAGAATCAGATTCATTCACAAACAAATTAAGTTGTAACTTGTTGACCACTCGAGGGACGATAACAAGCTGGTCAACATAAGGAACTAGGCCTATTGTCCTAATACATCCATGGGGTGCGTTTCCAATCTATGAAAATCAGGTCAGTTTCAGAAGGTGGTCAACTATAGAGATTCTACTGTATTTATGGATCATCTCTGGGCATAGAAATTGTCGTAACGTTATCCAATGTAATAGGGTAATTGCCCCATGCTATCTCACCACTCCGACCACTCAGTACAGTGGGGTGTGGATCGCTAGCTTTCCTATTCTTCTCTTGCTTTTCCTCTCAACACCCAGACACTTACTCTGAACAGTGACCAGGTGTTCCCCATGAACCCTCCCAAATTTGACAAGATCGAGGACATGGCCATGATGACTCACCTGCATGAGCCTGCCGTGCTGTACAACCTCAAAGAGCGTTATGCAGCCTGGATGATCTACGTGAGTGCCCTTCTGCATCTCTTTTTATTCTGTTTATTTCCTTAAATAATAGCAAGATCCACGTGTTGACTTTTCTGATTCTCTCAGACCTACTCGGGCCTCTTCTGTGTCACTGTCAATCCCTATAAGTGGCTGCCGGTGTACAACCCCGAGGTGGTGGGGGCCTACAGAGGCAAAAAGCGCCAGGAGGCCCCACCCCACATCTTCTCCATCTCTGACAACGCCTATCAGTTCATGCTGACTGGTGAGTCACTTCTTTGATTCATGTTTTGAATTTGTTGTCAGTTAATGATTCAAGCCTTTGACGGTGATTGTGGGAGAATCAGATGATTTGGAAATGGAAAGCCAGAATGATAATGTCTTCTACTGCCAGTCATGATGCACAGCAAGGCCATGGCATGGTCATGGTTGAAGTCACTCTTAGCTCCTGCTGATTTGGGGGCATGCCCAATGAGATGCCCTGCCCCTACCTCCAAAAAAACCCCTCAATATGGACACACTTGGAAGACCGATTGTATTGCTGCTTAGCGAATGCAGAGTTGGAGAAATGGGTAAAGAATTGTCCCGTCATCTGCCTTCTTTCCCAAACTCAGACTCCTCTTTCTCTCCCTAAATTTCCAGAATGATACTGGAAGTAGAGACTAAGGTAACATCGTCATGCCATTATGCCTATTATCAAGTCTGTCAACTTGCACCTGACCCGTCTTGGCACAGGCACAACTAAGTAGAAGCAAGCAGTTGAGGTCTGCAGATGCTTAAAAATCATCTAATGCAGTGATGCTCACACTCCTGTTGTTTCTGTGTTACATCCACAATCCTTGCCTTTCTGCGAACTTAATAATTTTCATTAAATTTATTAAAGTTATATTAATTATGAAGGAAAGATTTATATATCTATTTCTACTAGTTTGCTATGACTGCTGTACAAAGTATCACAGACTGGGTGGTTTAAAAAACAGAAATTTAAGCCAAGTCTGCCACCCAGTCTGTGATACTTTGTTACAACAGCCACAGCAAATTACTGGGCGCTGTGGCTCACCCCAGGAGGTGGGCGGATTGCCTGAGCTCGGGAGTTCAAGACCAGACTGAGCCGGAGAGAGACCCCATCTCTAAAAAAACTAGAGACAGGCACCTGTTGTCTATTAAGAGGATCGCTAAGGGAGGCTAAGGCAAGAGGATCGCTTGAGCCCAAGTGTTTGAGGTTGCTGTGAGCTATGACACCACGGGGCACTCTACTGAGGGTGATAAAGTAAGGCTCTGACTCAAAAAACAAAACAAAAAATAGAAATTCACTCTCCCACAGTTCTAGAGGTTGGAAGTCTTGAGATCCAGGCATTGGAAGGGCTTGGTCCCTCTGAGGCTGAGAAGGCCCCTGTTGGTTTCCTCTCTGCTCACTTCTGCGGTTTGCCAGCAGAAGTCTTTGGCGTTCCTTGGTCTGCAGAGCCATCACCCTCATCTCTACCTTTATGATCACATGACATTTTCCCTAGGTGCATGTCTGTCTCCACTTGACTAATTACACCTGCATCTTATTTACACCACATTTTTCAAATAAAGACATGTTGTGAGGTAAAGTTTCAGGTGACACAGTTCAATCCATGCACTATTATAAACGGAAAACCACATCACTTACCACACGCAGAAGGCAAAGGAAAATGAAATGGCAACCAGCCAGTGCCTGTAAATTCTAATTAGAAGCTGTGGCCTCCCACAAGCTCTGAACCTGAGACTTGCTTTCTCTGTATTAATAAAAAAGGGAGATGAGACAGTGCTAGCGGGAAGTTAAATATCTACAAACATGAATGACTTTTGCACTGTGAGAATCACTGCTCACTTCCCAGGCTTCTCGCTTTGCACATCCTACATTTGAGAAATCTGTGCAAACTGTCCCAAGGAAGATTAGACACGCCCGAAGCATGACTCTAGTTCCTAGCAAGGCCATTAACTAAGCCCATGTTTTCTGACCAGCCCCATTGTTGCCCAATTTTTTCATTCTACTTGTTGTTTATTGGTTTGTTTTGCTTCCCTCTGCATTTCTAGATCGAGACAATCAGTCCATCCTCATCACGTGAGTAACCCATGTTTGCAACACAATGACTTGGGCACCGGGGTGGTTGCTTCCATCCTCCTGTATCCCCTTTACTTTTAAATTGACAGTGGTGAGTCCGGGGCTGGGAAGACGGTGAACACCAAGCGTGTCATCCAGTACTTTGCAACAATTGCAGTCACTGGGGACAAGAAGAAGGAGACGCAACAGGGCAAAATGCAGGTGAGCAGCTGCCTGCATCCGGGGCTGTTGGAATGAGGGTGATTGGAAGACTGACCAGCACCAGGTGTGTGCAAGGATTGCGCTCAGAGATAGGTAGGTAGGACAACCTCGGTTTGTCCTCTCTGTAGTCTCACCAGAAGACTGACAACAACTACGCGACTACACCTAGGACTTCTCCAGTTGTTTGCGGACACAGACTGGGTGTCCTACCGGTGAAATGTCCCAATTCACTTTTCACACTAACTACCTAGAGATGGAGTCACATCCCACAAGCTAAGCAATCTGTCCCACAAGACTACTGGATTTCAGATACTGGCCACAAGTCCGGACCTCCCGAACTTGTAAAGAACAGCTATTAATTGGGGGTCCTCATGATAATTTTCTAGAATGGCTTTGAAAAGATGCAGAGGCCGAGGCACGGGGGCTGGGCTGTACAGGTCCCAGAGGCACGGGGGAGGGGTGTATAGGTCCCAAGTTCTCTCTGGACACACCACCCTCCCAGCACCTCCAGTGCATACCAACCCAGACACTCTCCAAATCCCTTTGCATAGGGTTTTTATGGAGGCTCTATTGTGTAGACATGATAGGTGAAATCACTGGCCACTGGGGACTGACTCAACTGTTAGCCTTCTTCCTCTGCAAAGGTCAAGGGGTGGGGCTGAAATTCCCAAACCTTCCATCATGTAGTTGGTTCCCCTGGCAACCTGCCCCCATCCTGACTCTATCCAGGAGCCCCCCTGCCATAAAGTTATCTCCCCAGCTCACAAAAAGACACTACTTCAGAGATTCCAAGGGTTTTATGAGCTGCGTGCCAGGAAACTAGATGAAGATCAAAAGATAGCGGATGCCAAAAATGTGTACACATTTATTCAAAGGGGAAAGCTTTATTAAATTTGTAATGCTCAATATATACTAATGATGCAAGATGAATACAAGTCACTTTTCAGCATCTCTTGTAATTGCAGATGTCAAACCTGACTTGAGTGTCACAGTTTTTTTTTTTTCCTTTGAGATAGTCTCACTTTGTCTCCCTTAGTAGAATGCCGTGTCATCATAGCTCGCAGCAACTTCAAACTCCTGGGTTCAGGCGATCCTGCCTTAGCCTTCCAGTGGCTGGGGCTACAGGTGCCCACCACAATGACCAGCTCATTTTTCTATTTTTGGTAGAGCCTGAATCTCGCTCTTTGCTCAGGCTGGTCTCAAACTCCTGAGCTCAAGCAATCTATAGGCTTGGCCTCCCAGAGTGCTAGCAGTACAGGTGGGAGCCATCGTGCCCCACAAAGTATTACAATTTTAATACAGTTTTTTTCCTTTCTTAAAATGTGTAAACATTTTTTATCACCCTCTCTATATATTTGTTATATCACGATATCACAAGGGACAAAGAAGAAGTGGTTCCACCTGAGTGTACTTGGGATTTACAATAAGCTCCATGAGCAATATCTGAGTGACCCTGACCTCTGCTCTTTTGGAGGAGGAATGGCCACTGTCAGTGGTTCTCAAACTAGAGCACACATCAGAATCAACGAGATGACCTCTTTACATGGGCTGCAGGGCCCTAGGCCCAGAATTCCTAATCGTATAGCTCTAGGGTGGGACCTTGTTAAGGTGGAAGCTCAGTAGGTGCTCACAGGACAGGGGAAGAATTTTTCTAGACTGAGATTAGGATACAAAAGTGTAAAATTTATTTTATTTTCTCAGAAAGAGAAGTGAAAGAGGAAAGAGATTAGGGAAAGAGAGAAACATGTGGCATCCAGAAGAAAGAAAGGAACAGTGCCTACGGTGAAATCAGGTGGTGGTTAAACTTAAGGGGGGCAAAGAGAAGAAAAGGTAATTGCAGTCAAGTTCACAGAGTGTTGTGAAAACTGGTCCATCCACTTTTCCTCCACCGGGATGATAAGCAGCTTTCTCTGCTTTGGGAGACATATATCATAGGTGTTTATGATTCTGGTTTTTTTTTTTGAGACAGAGTCTTGCTATGTTACCTTCAGTAGAGTGCCATAGTAGTACAGGCGTGAGCCACTGTAAATTTTAAAAATTACATTTTTAAGTTGTAAAAGTTTAAACCTCAAAATCTTGGGCGTAAGCGATTCTTTTGCCTCAGCCTCCCAAGTAGCTGGGACTATAGGTGCCTGCTGCAACGCCCAGCTATTTTTTGGTTGCAGTTGTTATTGTTGTTCAGCAGGCCAGGCCGGGCTCAAACCCGAACCCGCCAGCTTCGGTGTATGTGGCCATTGCCCTACTCACTGAGCCACAAGTGTATTTGATTCTACCCTGAGATAACATTTTGGGCAGGTTTGAGGCCAGACACTCAGCTCTCACCCTATTGTTTCAGGGAAGACTCAAGAACCTTGAGGTTATAGGAACAAATTTTAAAAGGCAGCGATCTGATGAAATGTAAAGAGAAAGAATTTACATTTCCTTTCTGTCTGCTGTTTTCAGTGGTTTGTGAAGGGGGAAATCCACAGGGGGTCTGTGAGTAAGTCTGGTAGGCAGAGAAAGAAAGCAGGCAGGGAGACTGATTTTAGTCCTTACGGAAAAACTGAGTTAATAATTTCTCTACCATGTTACTATAATGACTGACCGTCATTACAGACCTCATATTTTGCATTTCTAACATGTCCCCAGGCCGTGTTCAGGCTGCTGACCCACAAAGCACATTTAGAGAACCACTGGGTTTGACAGTAGTTTCTAAAGTGCTTTGGGCCAAAAGGACAAGCAGTGGTGGAGGTCAGGGTGAAAACCCTGCCTTCATAGTGGACCTCTGAATATTAATTCTCATAAAATATTTTTTGCTACTTAAAAGCCTTTCCTGAAAACAACTGTTTCTATCATATCATGTCTAGGTCACTTGCATTGCTCACATTCTGTTTCTCCTTCTGTGACATTAGATAGGTCACAGGCATGAGGTGACAGAGAGAGGTACATAGTCCATGACTTATAATGAAATGTTATTGGAAAGGCAGTCTGAATGTTGTGACAGATTCCAGGCTCTCTGAACAGAAGTCCCTTGAATGCTGATTCCAGGTGGGACCTTGAAGACTCTTCTAGTGGGCGGGGTTGGGGCTGTGGGTACAGCACTGGCCACTGGATAAGGCTGGTCAACAACTCTTGGACCCTGCCCAGGGCACCCACACTTCTAAGTCACTAAGGCATGACTTCAGTAAACAATCCAAAGTCCTCTCTTTTCCTCTTCTACTCTTAGGGAACCCTGGAGGATCAGATCATCCAGGCCAACCCACTGCTGGAAGCTTTTGGAAATGCCAAAACCGTGAGGAATGACAACTCCTCAAGATTTGTAAGATCTACACCAATTTTCCACTATGCCCCAAACCACACTCTTACTTGAAATGCTAGATATGGAAAATTATCATGTAAACTGGAATATGCCAGGTCTTCTTCGACCCCTAAATGATTCAGATCAATCTACCCACCTGGAGTACTTTGATAGACTTTGAAGAACATGTTGGCTTCTTCCTGGCAATCCTTTCCTAACTAGTTGACATCACCTCACAGTTTCCTGAAGTCACTCCCAGTGATTCAAATCCCATAACTAGAGAGCAGCTCTTTTTTTTTTTTTGCAGTTTTTGGCCGGGGCTGGGTTTGAACCCACCACCTCTGGCATATGGGGCCAGTGCCCTACTCCTTTGAGCCACAGGCGCTGCCCAAAAGCAGCTCTTTTATGCTAAAATTGATCTCCCTGGGTGGAAACATTTTAAAATATAAAAGTCCATTGAACAGTATCTATTGACTTAGCCACAGAAAACTTAGTATGAGTAAAGTCACAGGTTTGACATCTCCCAATTTAGTGGTGGAGGCTGGAGAAAAACTCAAAAACTGGCAATAGATTGATACAGAAGATATTGCCGGTTATGGCCCAGTTTTCAACTGTTCCCTTAGGTTCACTGGCTCAACTGACGAGGTATTTACTCCACCCTGGCAAACACACATCCAGCTCTCTGCTGCATTTCAGTGGGGCAAATGCTCAGAGGTGAAGCTCTTATTTCTGCCTGTAGTGGCAAAAGCAAATCAGACTGCACACATCTCAGTAGTCACAGAAGCTCAAGCTCGCATTTCATTGTCACCCTTCAAAGATAAAATGGTTATTGATGAGAAAGTAGGTGCATCTGTCAAGGACTATGGCTCTGAGCCCTGACTTTGGATATACCTTTTGCACATCTAAACTCTTCTATGGGGGAGACCTGGCATGTTACAGGGCAGAGGTGTGTTCCGAATGGCTTGACCAAGTTGTGTATTGCACTAACCTGACACCAGCTTAAAGTGGAAGATACACCTTTAGGCTTTCCCTGCTGTCACCCCCACTTAGTTAGTTTCCAGACCTCTCCTCTTGGCCCTGACTCAGAAGTCACAATCATTTTAGCTATTCTGTTCTTCCTGCAACCTTTGCAGGCGAGCGGTGACTTCCATGACTTCCGTTAGGCAGCTAAAAATACTGAAGACCTAACACCTGCAATTCCCACACCTCTCCACTGACCTTTCTCTAACTTTTCCTAGGCTTCCTTTGGAAAATATTGAGAATATTACTGAATACAGACAATATTTCAGACTCTGTGGGTAAATAAGCAAAGTGACATTTTTGTCCTCAAATTGGCACACAGTGTGATAGAGAACCAAGTAAGCGGGTAATATAAGAAGGGGGTACCCTTGCACGTATGAGCACACATATACATATTAAATGAATATACACGCATATGGTGCCCCACAAATGTATACACATTTTAAGAAAGGAAAATGTATTAAAATTATACATTCAATATAGACCAATAACATTTGTCATCTTATGCCTGGAATCTTGTATCTCTTATAATTGCAGAAGTCGAATGTGACTTGAATATTACAATTTTAGTACAGCTTCTTTCTTTTCTTTTTTTTTTAATTTTTATTAAATCATAATTGTGTACATTGGTGCAATCATGGGACACAATGGGCTGACTTTATATACAATCTGAAATATTTTCATTGAACTATTTAACATAGCCTTCATGGCCTTTTAATTGCTTTTTTCTTTTCTTAAAATGTTTATGCATTTTTTGTACCTTCTGTATAATTTCACTTCCCCCAAAAATGTCAGACCACCAATTCAACCATGTTATCAACTCAAAAGTATTATGAGGAGTTTGAGAATCCAGATATAATAGAGTAAGATAAAAACCAAGGACACAGTTGAGAACGAAGTGGTCCCAAGAAGAAAGTTGGAGAGGGAGCCTGCAGGGATCCCCCATGCTGGAGGAGCAGGACCAGGGCCTTGAGGAGAGCTGCCTGAGTCTTGGCTGACCCAGAGTGGGGACTCAGGTGCTGGCACACAGGGAGGAGGGAAGTCCTCGTGCTGTGGCACCACTTCCTCCCTGGCGCTACACTTCCCAGCCACCTATGGTAGTCCTTACAATAGACCAGCCACAGAGTCATAGAAATCAAATAACTGTACTATTTTTCCACCTGCTATTACACAGGGGAAGTTCATTCGGATTCATTTTGGAGCCACAGGAAAGCTGGCCTCGGCAGATATCGAAACCTGTGAGTCCGGACACTCCACAAATACCTCGGTATTAGCCACAAAGTCATCTGTCAGGCACCTGGGATCTCACATTATTTTTTGTTCCCTTAGATCTCTTAGAAAAATCCAGAGTGACATTTCAGTTATCCAGTGAGAGAAGCTACCATATTTTTTACCAAATCATGTCAAACAAGAAGCCAGAACTGATCGGTAAGTTCTTGGGATATCCTCATCCGCCAAATCGGTAACAATGGAAAAAACAAAGAAACAAACAAAACCCAGGGTAAGTTGTGCATAAGATGCAACAGGGATCTCATGTTTCACAGACCTGCTTCTGATTTCCACCAACCCCTTTGACTTCCCCTTTGTGAGCCAAGGAGAGGTCACCGTGGCCAGCATTGACGACAGTGAAGAGCTTTTGGCAACTGATGTAAGCCTGTTATTTGTTTGTTAACACATAGAATTGTTGAGCTCATGAATCAAGAGACATCTTAGTGAACTAATGGGACAACTGGGATGATAAGTGATTAGATTCAAGATCTCAGAGATCAAGAGCTTAGAGAATTAGTACAGCCCGGCCCTCTCCCTGCTCAGTTCCACTTCCCAGGATTCCAAAATCAGAAACCAGAAGGTTCTCCAAAGCAGGCATTCAGTTCTATTCTCTAGCATTTTTTTTTTTAAGAGACAGAGTCTCACTCTGTCACCCTTGGTAGAGTGCTGTGGCATCACAACTCACAGCAACCTCCAACTCATGTGCTTAAGCAATTCTCTTGCCTCAGCCTGCTGAGTAGCTGGGACTACAGGCACCTGCCACAAGGCCCAGCTATTTTTTATTGTTGCAGTTTGGCCGGGGCTGGGTTCAAACCCACCACCCTCGGTATATGGGGCTGGTGCTCTACTCACTGAGCCACAGGCGCCGCCTTATTCTTTAGCATTTTAATTGAACTAAACTTTTGCATTTATGAGATCGTTAACATAATTTGTTTGAAATTTTCAAGTTGCAAAATCATTTACATGGTTCTTCAAGAAAATGTAGACAATCCAAAAGAAAAACATAAAGCAAGGGGGAAAGCCCGCTCTGTGAGGGTCTCCGTATTTTCTCTCTCCCTACCACCTTAGGCTCACCTGAGGTAACTGCTTCCTCAGGGTACCTATGAAACCTATGGCCTATATCTTTGGAGAGTATCTGTGGGATTAATAATCACAATCACAATAATAATACCTAAATAAATTCAGGGCTTCCGTGTGACAGGCACTGAAATAAGTGGCTTAACCTACATTATCTCATTTTAGCCTCAAAAGCACCTTTGGCAAAGGTGCCACTGTTGTCCCTATTTTACAAATGCAGAAGCTGACTCTGAGAAAAGGGCATAATTTCCTGAAGACATGGTTTGTAAATGACAGAGTGCTAAAAACCAGGTCTGCCTAACCCCAGAACTTGCTTTTTAAATTAAAATATAATATCTCTGGGGCAATGCCTATAGCTCAAGGAGTAGGGCACCAGCCCCATATACCGTAGGTGGCGGGTTCAAACCTGGCCCCAACCAAAAACTGCAAAAAGATATATACACATACTATCTCTGAGCAATCTATCTCTACCTCTGCTGGCTCTACTCTCACAGAAACCGCAAGAGCTTGTAGGAAGGGGTCTTGTTCATCATCCTTGTTCACAATGCCTCCCGACTAGCTTCTTTACCTTCATTTGGTGACACTTCCAGGTGTCACTGGTTGTTTTAAAGCAAAATAAAAAGTATTCGTGATCAAAGAAACTTCAGGTCTAGCCATGTTAAAAGAACTTAGGCAAATTCTATTTCGCAGGGTGTGCTTGAGCAAAGAACAATTCATCACTCAGACATCACTCAGAGAGCTTCCTAGGGCTCCACCCAGCAAGATGGGCGGCAGCATTTACAGACAGAGAAAGGAAGCGACACACAGAACAGCTTGATTGGTTGCAGCTCCCACATCCGCCTTATTTAAAGCATGGTGTTTTGAGGCATTTGCCTTATATAGACGTGGTCTGATCAATTGGCAGCCTGTGATTGGCTGAGACACAGCCATTTGTTACAAGAACATACTCCTAGTTAAATTGCAATTTGTTTATGTACTAAGTTAGGTTACAGTTTGCCAGATACAGAAGCCTGGTTGACCAAGTTGAATTTAACAGTCATTATATACAGTGGGTATATAAAAAATAGTGAGAAATAGTGGCCAACACCTGGAGAGCTTAGCATTGTAATCTAGGAATTCCAGGGCTGTTCAGATTCAAGATACTATGCATTTTAGAATACTACATCTAGAAGGGAAGACCATCAGAAATAGGAACATCATTTTTCAAATGGGAAAGGGATAAACTTTTGCAGAGCCCCTTCTGTGTGCTAGGCATTAGGTAGGCACTATCTGTATATCATCTCATTATGTCTCTGAATTATTAAAACTGTCTTTAATATGGTTTTTTTTCTTTCTTAAAATGTGTGTCCATTTTTGAGGCACCCTGTGTAATTTTAAACATGCTTCCCCAGTTTTCACTAACTTGTGGGCACAGAAAGGACCAGGTTAATGACTGATGCAAGGCTTCCAGCCCCCAACAAAGGTCCTTCTAAGGAATTCTTAGTCACCAGTGGTGTCTCACATCCTCACTGTAGGCACTTTGGTGGCAAGTGACGCTGTTGCTACTGCCCCTGGTGGAGCTTCTCCAAGGTGATGGTTTGTGGCCTGGAAGAGAGAGAACATCCCCTTCCCCGGAAGATGATACGCTCCAAGAGGCTCCAGGCAGTAATGCTTTCACCGGTTCCTTTCAGTGTTTCCTGAAAGAGTTCTTTCCCCTTTAACCTACAGCCACTCCTCCCTGGGACAAAGGGAGATGGGACACGGATTCAAGGGAAATGGGCTCTTCCTCGCCACAAGAGGGCGCCACTCCAACAGTGAGCGCCTCCCTCTTGAGTACCATCCTGCGGATGCTGACCTGCTCCGTCTAACCTACCAGCTCACCAGACATGTCCAGACATATTGCAACAGGCTGCAAACTCTGCTCGTAATCCATATGTACACCCCACAGCAGGAAATTTTTTTTATTTGAAACTTGTAGCAAATCAGAAACTACTATAGGATCTGAAGTGACTCAGCCTTAGCCCCAGTCCCCAGTCTCATCACATCCTCCCTACATGACGTGGGAGGTGGGGACAGCTTACCTAGCCGTAAGGTACCTGTGTTCTTCCCCTAGAAATTTGGAAAAATCCTAATGGAGACATAATGAGATGACGTACAGATGGTGCTAGCTAATGCCTTGCACACAGAAAGGGCCCTGCAAAAGTTTACCCTTCTCATTTGAAAAATGATGTTACTGGCTCGGCACCTGTGGCTCAGCAGGCTAAGGCACCCACCACATACACCTGAGCTGGCAGGTTCAAATCCAGCCTGGCCCACCAAACAACAATGACGGCTGCAACCAAAAAATGGCCGGGCATTGTGGTGGGCGCCTGTGGTCCCAGCTACTTGGGAGGCGGAGGCAAGAGATTCGCTTGAGCCCAGGAATTGGAGGTTGCTGTGAGCTGTGATGCCACAGCACTCTATCCAGGGTGACAGCTTGAGGCTCTGTCTCAAAAAAAAAAAAAAAAAGAAAGAAAGAAAGAAAAATGATGTTACTATCTCCAATGGCCTTCCCTTCTAGATGGAATAGTCTATAATGCTTATTGTCTTGAATCTGAACAGCCCTGGAATTCCTCAATTACAATGCTAAGCTCTCCAGCTGGTGGGCACTATTTCTCAGTCACTATCTGTGACACTTCCTTCTCTCAGAACCATGTGATGGTTCCTGATAGCCTCATCCAGAAAAGAGCCCCCAAATCTGTGCACAGTGTTGGAAAATATTATAATCAGCTCTTATTTTATGGAAGAAAACAGATAATTCCCATTTCCTCCCTATAATCTCCAACCACTCACACAAACATGTTAAAAGGGGCGGTGCCTGTGGCTCAAAGGAGTAGGGCACTGGCCCCATATTCCCGAGATGGCGGGTTCAAACCCAGCCCCAGCCAAAAAAAAAGTTAAAAGAATGATCTTTAACACCTAACTTACCATACCCCACCTGTTATCCATTTATTCCAGCAAATGCTATCTTATGTACTAAACAAACAAAAAAAGTAAGGTCTTTGCCAGGAAAAAGCCACAGATGAATCCCTGAGTCCTACTGTGATGGTTGTCCTTTTCTTTCTCCCAGAATGCCATTGACATCCTAGGCTTCAGCTCAGAGGAGAAAGTTGGCATCTACAAGCTGACCGGAGCCGTGATGCATTATGGGAACATGAAGTTCAAGCAGAAGCAGCGGGAGGAGCAGGCAGAGCCAGATGGCACTGAAGGTAACCGAGTCTGGAAAAGGGGGCTGGGGTTTGACTTGACACCTGAGTTCATGTGTTGACTGTGCCACATGAGATAAACCACATTCATTTCAAGAGCTGCTCTTCCAAAACTGTATAAACCAAATTCAGGTTGCCCGTGGATCATGGTATGTGCTCTGGTCACTCGGTCAAAGGCTCCCAGAGTGGTGAATCTTGAAAAACAAACAGCATCACTCTCATAAATGAATAATCACCACCCACTCCATTTTTCACCATCTATGTTTACCTTTTTCTTTAAGGAGAACTTCTGCGAGAGAATACTGTTAAGGGAATTTCACTTTTTCTGTGTATATCATTATTAATGCCCAGAATACACTCCTAAAGAGGACTTTGGTAAAGTGGGGGCCAACTTTTCCTCCTCTCATTACTTCCATATCTGACATCTGTTGAACTTGACCCCAAACCAAGATCTGGTGAATGAACTTTCTCCCTCTAACTCTCACCTGCTGGTCTCACGCACCTTTGCTATTATCTCCTCTCAAAGAGGCCTGGAAATAGAGCAGAGGGCAGTGGGAGGGACTGGAGAGCCACAGACTCACCCGCTCTATGTCCTACTTGCTGGACTTCCTGTCTCACAATGCATCTTACAAGTGCCCCTTGTAAATCCTTACAAAAAATCTGGGAACATGGGCCATCCTGATAGTTGTACCTTTTCACTGCAGCCTATGTTTTAAACCCTTAGGCAATAAAAGGGGACTGTAGCCATGAATTAAAAGACAGGACCTTAATTAATATTCCATAATGGCTCATCTGATTAGGTTAGGCCCACCTGGGATAATCTCCCTTCTTATTAATTCAGTAACCTCATGGTGCCAGTGATGTCCCATCCGAGTCACAGTCTCTTCTCACCGTGCTGTGAAGGAGATTATACATGGCACATACACCAGGGGGCGCTCACTAACAGGGGCAGACTCCAAGTGTTCACTCAGGGTACACTTCTAATGTAATGCAGGAAGTCTTCCTCAAGGAAGGGGCCCCGTTTTGGACTTTGAAGGATGAGTAAGATTGTGAATTATGGAAAGGAAAGATCAGTCCAGGCAGAAGAAATATCATGCGCAAGGGGGCAGAAGAAGCAATGTGATGGGAACTGAGGAACAGAGAGGGGTATACTTTTCATATAAAACAGGATGTGTGCAGTGGATTTGTGAGAGATGAGAATTAAAAAGCAATGATTTTGGCATCAGTTTAGGAAGGTCTTGAGTGCCAGGCCACAGAACCCACTGACAAGTAGCAGGGAAATACGTGTGGACAACCTAAAATTAATCTGTCAGCAGCCAGGCTCAGGAAGAGTGAGGAAACTTTTTTTCTTGTTTTGAGACAGTCTCATTCTGTTGCCCAAACTAGAGTGCAGGGCCCTCCACCCACCTCACAGCAACCTCAGACTCCTGAGTTCAAGCAATCCTCCCAGCCTCAGCCTCCCAAATACCTGGGACCACAGGTGTCCACCACAACACCTAGCTTATTTTTCTATTTTCAGTAGAGATGGAGTCTTGCACTTGCTCAGGCTGGTCTGGAACTCCTGAGGTCAAGAGATCCTCATGCCTCAGCATCCCAGAGTGCCAGGATTATAGGCATGAACCATCATACCTGGCCAAGAGTGAGGAACCTTGAAAAAAAAAAGTTATATTAGTCTCCTCAAAAAGGAGAGACTGTATTGACACACCTCACCAGGTCATAGCTGAGAGAGGTGTCCCAGACCCTCCTTCAGCCCTAGCAGCTGTGTTCTCAATGTTTAGGAGTAGAAAGTGGACAACTGTCATGAGGGCCTGAACTCCAGTGATATCAACAATGATACCAATCCAGGCTGACATTCACACCAGGCGTGCTTCATGATAACCCTATCACATGGGTACTGTCACAGTCCCCAGTTTTATAGAGGACAAAATTGAAGGACAAAGAAGCGAAACCAAAATCTGAATCCAGGCTGTCTGACGTGAGAGCCCAGGTTCTTTGCCACTGTACTATGCCACTCTGTTGGAAACAATGGGGACCCCCCCCACAGATACTTTGAGGGTGAAATGAGCAGGCCTTGGTACCTGTATGAACACAGGCATGTGGGGAGAAGAGAGAAGGATCTATCACCCCAGGCTCTCAAGGTGAGGGTCCCAACCAAAGCAGAGCTGTGGGGAGTAATATTTCTCTTCCTTCTCAATGAGCTCAGCGCAGGCAACCAGGTCCATCCTAAAGTCAATGAATGTCCACTAACATACACAAAATGATATAGCCTGTGAAACTGCCAACACTCAACTGGTGTTGACCATCTGCAAACACTTGAAGGCAAGGTTGAGGTTTCATGCTTCTCTTTTGGCTATTAATGCAGCACTTGGCTTAAATTTGGAAGGTGCCTAATGCATATTGTCAGCTGTCCAAATGCTGCTTCCTTTACCTATATACCATTTTAATGTATCATCACACTCCAATATGACCATGATATTAATATCTTTTTTATGCAATTGAAACATCAGTAGGTCAAGATCAACCAAGAAACTTACCATTATTAAAGGTTGTACCTAGGAGGCAAGTTGGAAGTTCTTGAGAACCATAAGCCCCTGACTACAGGACTGAAGCTTTGTTGGACAAGCCCCAGCCTGGCACACCATAGGAAAACATGAAAACATTTATAAAGCTAAATTACATAAACTATTTCTAGGAGGGGCCGTGGCTTGAGTGGACACTTAAACTGTTTTTACCTGATGCCATTTCTCCTCTTCCTTTAGTGGCTGACAAAGCTGGATACCTCATGGGTCTCAATTCTGCAGAGATGCTGAAAGGCCTGTGCTGCCCCAGGGTGAAGGTTGGGAACGAATATGTCACTAAAGGGCAAAATGTCCAGCAGGTAATGGGGGCACTTTCAGTCCAGTTAACTGAAGTATTTTGCAATTGTATTCATCCATTATCTTACATTTCTTTCAGTTGCTGGTATCAGAAATTCCTATGAAACTGGCTTCAGCATTAAGGGGGAATTCATTTTAGTCCTTCAGGCTAACTCAAGGAATGCAAATCAAAGATTGGACACCATGAAGACCTAGAACCAGGCAATAAAGAAACTCTGAGCCCAGCAGCTTCCCTCCAGCCCCCTCTCTGGGGCTCATGAACCATTGTCTCTTTCCTCTGTTGTGTCCTGCTAGGCACCTCTCCTGCCCATGGCCACCCCCTAACTCCCAAGTTTACGTTTCTGTGTTTCCTACCTCACCCTAAGACTGAAACCAGTGTCTTTGATCCCAATTCCAGGTTCTCAGGAAGGCACTCCAGTTAACCCAGTCCAGATCAAGTTCATCTCTGGTCTGATTAAGGGTAGCTAGGGGCTGGAGTCACCATAGATGTTAGAAAAATGTCTTTCCCAATGAGAGAGTTCTCAGAAAAAGCAGAACATCATGAGCTGGGGCACACACCTCAAGAAATACTTAATATTATGGTGAACTATATGAAATGGCCAATTTATCAACTGCTTTTGACCTTCTATCAACTGCTTTTGACCTTCAGGATGACAAGTTCCTGTTTCAACTTGATGCAGCCATAAAAACACACATTAGAGATTTGACTGGGTGATCTGTCTTTAAGGTGACCAACGCGGTGGGTGCTCTGGCCAAAGCCATCTACGAGAAGATGTTCCTGTGGATGGTCACCCGCATCAACCAGCAGCTGGACACCAAGCAGCCCAGGCAGTACTTCATCGGGGTCTTGGACATTGCTGGCTTTGAGATCTTTGATGTGAGTTGTTTGGGTAAATGACTGGCAGGAAAAGACCCTTCCACCTTGTTACCTGCTTTGCTGACTCACAGTTTCCAAACTCACTCAAACTCTTTTGTGTCTGAAACACCCAGTTCAACAGTCTGGAGCAGCTGTGCATCAACTTCACCAACGAGAAACTGCAGCAGTTTTTCAACCACCACATGTTCGTGCTGGAGCAGGAGGAGTACAAGAAGGAAGGCATCCAGTGGGAGTTCATCGACTTCGGCATGGACCTGGCCGCCTGCATCGAGCTCATTGAGAAGGTAAAGAAACGCTGCTCCCCAGAGGCAGGTTGGGACCCTCACCTTGTTCCTCTGACAATTCTCTGCTAATGTATTGGTGCACCTAATGCTATGCCCTTCATAGAGATAACTGAATCCCCTCGTGCTCCGAGAGTGAGTGCCCAAAATCTATTCTAACACCTGAAGATGTGCATGAGCAGTTAAAGTCCAAGGGCTCAATTATCCCCCAAAATGTGAGTGGGACCCCACCAGGACTGTGGCATTTCTCACCTAGTCAACTTGCCCAAAGATCCAATGAGAAGGGATCATGGAACAGTCGGGTTCTTGGAAGGATGTTACTATGAAAACAGCAGATAACATTAGCTTCTTAGAAAGGAATTCCCATAACCTTTTGAGCACAGTTCATTTCAGGAAAAATATATCTGCTTATGGTGGCTCCTGAAAAATCCACACATTATTGTTAAGAAATATTCATATTGCTTTATGGCTATGTATGTAACTTTAATTTTTTGGTAAATCTAGTGTGAAAAGTGAGCTATATTTATATACACACAATTTTATTCCATGTTAATTAAGCACATATTATATGTCTAGTACTATTTTGTCATCTACCAAAAAAGAACAAGAACCTTGTTCTCACAGAGCTTTCATTTCAGGGTTTCTAGTACCCAAGGGAGAGTCCCCCCAAAATTCTTTTTTGGCTTCTCCCAAAGAGAGTGTTTGGTAAGTACTGTGAGATGTGGAGGCAGCATCTCTGTTATCCTCTCTCCAGCCTATGGGCATCTTCTCCATCCTGGAGGAGGAGTGCATGTTCCCCAAGGCCACAGACACCTCCTTCAAGAACAAGCTGTACGACCAGCATCTCGGAAAGTCCAACAACTTCCAGAAGCCCAAGCCTGCCAAAGGCAAGGCCGAGGCCCACTTCTCGCTGGTGCACTACGCCGGCACCGTGGACTACAACATTACTGGCTGGCTGGACAAGAACAAGGACCCCCTGAACGAGACCGTGGTTGGGCTGTACCAGAAGTCTTCTCTGAAGCTGCTCTCCTTCCTTTTTTCCAACTATGCTGGTGCAGAAACAGGTAAAAAAAATTTTTTTTAACTTTCTGTGCACGTTTCTGCATAATTGCTCATATTCTAGAGATGCTCGTGAAGAGCCAGTTGTTGAACACAAGCTCCAGGTTGAACTTGACACATTTGTGTCTCTTTGATCTCCATTTTTCTTTATCCCTGCCTCCTCCTTAAGAGACGTGGTGGTAAATAGAACCTCTCAGAGGACAACACAGCCAACATCACATTGTCAAACAGTTTTGGGTTGAGAGATAATCACATATGGTAAAATCTCTCCTTTAAAAAATGTGGTAGTTTTTGGTATAGTCACAATGTTGTGCAGTTATCACCACCATCTAATGTGAGAACATTTTTATCACCCCTGTAACCCAGGAGTCACCCCTCCCCATTCCCATCCCTTCCTTCTGACAACCACTCATTCACCTACTTTCTGTCTCAAGGCTTCGCCTACGCTGGACATTCTGTATAAAGTGGATGATACACTACATGGTCTTGTGAGTCTGGTTCTTTAACTCACGCCAATGTTTTCAAGCTCTGTCCATGTTGCAGCCCATATCAGGACTCTATTCTTTCTGTAGACCAATAACATGCTGTGGTCTGAATAAGTCACATTTTTTTCAACCAGTTATAGTTGATGGGCATTTGGGTTGTCTCCATTTTTGGCTCTTGTGAATAGGGCCACCACGAATATGTGTGTACAGGTCTCTGGGTGGACATACGGAACTCTGGCAATTCTCTTGGTTACCTACAGAACCTAGGAGTGGAATTACTAGATCATATGAAAATTATGTTTAATTTTAGACGGACTACTTAACTCTTTTCAAAAGTGGCCACACAAACCAGTAACCACTCTGTACAGTTACTAATGTGTGCATGTTTTGAATAGTTGTTAAAAGGAGCTTTTAAATGATGTGCTATTTTTAAATGCATCCATTTAATACATTAATGCTTTTCATTTGAAAATATATGCAATACAGTCACTTGTTCAGTAATTAGATAATTTTTAACATTAATATCTTGTGTATTTTGGGCAGAGGAATGCAGTCCATGCGCACAAGGGTAAACTTAGATGAAGAAAATCATTTTCTTTAAATCTGATCAGAATGTCTTTGTAACTGTACCCCATAACCTCACTTAGAGATAAGACCAAGACTTTAACATTACAGACCTAAGTGGGTATAAATCTAGGGAGGCTTGCCTGTCTCTCCTCTTCTAACCCAAATACACATTTGTGCTCACCCCTGAGAACAAGCAGGGTGAGGGGAGGAATAGGCGGGAAAGTGAGAGGTGGCATTATCCCCAAGGCTGAGTCTTGATTAGGTATTGGAGGCTAAGTCTGAAATTGAGCCATTAAGGAAAAGTAGAACAAACACTAGTATAGTCCTGGGAAGGGAAGAGGGGAGGAGAGAGAGGGGAGAGGGAAGGAGACGGGCAATCGGCAGGATTTCACCCGCAGTGCACAACTGAGAGTGTTGAGCACACCCCCCACCCCATGAAGGGCTCACCTACAACCTGAACTTCACCTTAGAAATGAAAACAACGTAACTTCAACGTTTATAGCCTCTTATCAATCTGAAATTTGAAAAAAAGAAAAAGTGAACCAAATATCACTAATTCCAGATTAAGATGGCAAATTGGGTTGTTTCTTTTAGAAAAGAAAAAAAATCAACTTGGGGAATAGTCTTGAGAAAATGCAATTTTATAACTTTCAGTTACTTCCCCATTGAAGTAACAAACAGGGACTCAAGAATAAAAGGACACGAACTCATGGAAGAAATCACAGTTCTTAGGAGGACGCTCTCAGTCCTACCAATTATTCAGCTTGATTTCAGGTCTGATCTCTAAAGGAAAAGACTCTCCTTTCCTATTGAGAGTCTAAGTCACCCTCCCACCCACTCCCACCACTTCCCATGCCTGCAGTAGCATCGGTGAGGTCCCCAGAGCGGGGCAGTTTGGAGGTGTGTTAAAGACAATCAAACGAAACCCCAGGTGTCTTACGTGAAATGGAAACCTGAGCTCCCACCTCAGGGCCTGGAAGCAGTTGTTTGGGAAGCCCA
Organism: Arctocebus calabarensis; assembly: GCA_963573935.1. Taxonomy (NCBI): domain Eukaryota; kingdom Metazoa; phylum Chordata; class Mammalia; order Primates; family Lorisidae; genus Arctocebus; species Arctocebus calabarensis. The sequence goes on from CAUYON010056480.1 coordinate 23,101, forward strand.
CGCTGTGTCCCCTGGGCTGAATCTGACACGTGTCTGTCTCCAGGTGACACCGGGGGAAGCAAGAAAGGTGGCAAGAAGAAGGGCTCCTCCTTCCAGACTGTGTCCGCCGTGTTCCGGGTGCGTGTCCTGGCAGCTCCTCCATTCAGCTTTTTTCTCCTCGGTGCAGTGGCATTTGCTCAATGTGTTTGCTTTGGTTTGTGTCCCAGGAAAATTTAAACAAGCTGATGACCAACCTGAGGAGCACGCACCCTCACTTCGTGCGGTGTCTGATTCCCAACGAGACCAAGACTCCTGGTGAGCTCCAATCCAGTCCTGCTGGTTACTCCAACAGGACGTCCTGAGATGGTGCACACTTCCGTGGGTGTGCACGTGGAAAGGGTCACTGTGTCTGTCACTTCTTACTCTTGTCTAGAAATAGGGTTGCCAGATTTAGCAAATACGAAGACCAGCTGTGCCCAACACAAGGATATGATACAAGTTTGAGGCGATGGATGTCCCAGCTACTCAGGCATGATCAGAATATCACTTGTACCCCCCAAATGCATACAACTCTTGCTTCTCTACAAATTAAAAATAAGGGGAAAAAAAGGATGCCATGTTAAGTTCCACATATAGATAAACACTGAAAACTTTCTTTTTCTATTTTCTTTCTTTTTAGAGACAGAGTCTCACTTTGTCACCCTCAGTAGAGTGCTGTAGCATCACAGCTCACGGCAACCTCCAGCTCTTGGCCTTAGGCAATTCTCTTGCCTTAGCCTCCCCAGTAGCTGGGACTACAGGCACCTGCCACAACACCCATCTATTTTTTGTTGCAGTTTGGCCGGGGCCGAGTTTGAACCCGCCACTCTCGGTATATGGGGCTGGTGGCCTATCCACTGAGCCATAGGCACCTCCCTGAAAAATTTCTTAGTGTTAAGTATGATCCATGCAGTGTTTGGGATATAATTACATGAATAAAGTATCCATTATTTATCTGAAATTCAAATTCAACTGAATATCCCATATTCTATCTGGCCCTGCAGTGAAATCATACCCCAATATTATGTATTTGTACATAGAAACGTCAGCTCCATTGTCTTCATAAGACTCTCAGAGGACTCTGCTGGCCCACTTTACCCCAAAGGGGCACTTTAGGTGTCTCATAATGAAATAGCACCAATAGCAACTGCCTGTTTGAGTCCATCCTGAATGCTGGTCACTTTTTAAAATTATCTATAATTTTTGCAACAATTCTCTGCAAGATATGTTCAAGGGTCTCCATAGGTGAGAAAACCGAGGCTCAGAGACCATATAGAGAGTACCAGGCAGTCGAGGAGACCTTTAACTGTCACCTGATCCTGACGTGCAGATATTCTTGGAGTATAGCTGTTTTTCAGGGTCATTTGTCACAAAGAGGAAAATAAACTGGGGGAGTGGGGGAGCTGTGGCTATAATAGCTCCCCCACCGCCAGAGGTGGGCCTCCCAGCTGGAGAGCACGCATCCTGCCTCTGCAGCTTGACAAGTGAATAGAGGTGTCGGTTGTCAAGGAAACAAATCCCAGCTCCACCTGTCGCTCACCTAAACCAAGCACTTGAGCTCTTTCTGCATTGGCTTTCTTGTCTATAAAATGAGGATAAAAAGGGGCATTTCATTTATTATTTACTTCCTTAATATGTTCCTATAACACGGTTGCTCACTTTCAAAACAAAAACTCAACGTACCCCACCTTGGCTGGTGGTTATGAGGATCAAATAAGCACTTTCAAGTAAAGCATTTCAAACAGGGCTGGGCATATGTGGACACCCAGTAGATGTTGGATGTCAGTTGTTGTTGTTATCATTGTTATTATTATTACTTGGAACCAGAAACTTTAACTTCCCAATAACCCAGTCTTTTATAAATTAGTGGGATTACATCTTCCATGGAAATTGGATTCGAACATGTGGAAGTTGGGTTCAAACATATAAAGTCATTTTTGATACGTGTGGTTTGGGGCATGCTGTACCTCCTCCAGGAGAGCCAGCTTCTCCTCCAGGGTTGGAACAGAGTAGCTTCTTTGGCTAAGCATCTAATGAAATTATTGGCAATTGTTGGCTTGTATGTAGTTGTAGGGAAAAATCAGTTTTCATTGTTGATCTCGCTGAACACATTTGCACGAATCAATATGCAGGTGGCCTGACTCCTGTTTAAGCAAAAGGTCTGCAATTATCAGAGGGCGGGAGGGTGGATGGAGCCTTCGTAGGTTCCAATGGTGCCCCTAGAAGCCCACTGGTTGGTCATCCGCTGGTTTATTTTTCTTTGGGAAGGTAAATCAAGGTGAAATTTCTGTCCTTTTCTTGTTATTTGGCTTCTCCTTTTCTCCAGCACCCACCTCTCTGTTTTCATTCCCATTTCTGGGAATGTATCATCAGGTGACACCTAAGCAAGGTGTGACCTCTTCATTTACTGGAAGACTGGAGACTGTGGAGCCTTCAGTGCCTCACCCCAGGGCACCCAGAGCTGGCACTGGAAGCCGAAGTCGGCAATCAAACCTCAACCCCCTTCCCTGCCCTCAGGCGCCAGCAGTGTGGCCCATATTCTCTCCCACCTTCAAAGGCTTTCTGAGCACGGGCTCTCTGCTCAGCTGCTGCTGTGGGAGCCCCTGTTCTGCCACTCTCCTCTTGTGGCAAGTCTGGGTACTGCTGAATGCGTGCTGGTGGCTGTCCAAAGGCTCACTCACTGCTGGTTTTGAAATGTAGGTTTTATTATTCTTTGGTTTTGGCAAGGCCAACAAACCAGGTTACAATGCCATTGAAAAGATAATCACACGTTGTGGCACCCTTAGCTCAGTGGGTGGGGCAGCAGGCACATACACGCAGGGTGGCAGGTTCGAACCTGGCCCGGGCCTGCTAAACAACAATGACAATTGCAACAAAAAAAATAGCCAGGTATTGTGGCGGCACCTGTACTCCCAGCTGCTCAGGAGGCTGAAGCAAGAGTTAGAGGCTCAAGCTCGAGTTAGAGGTTGCTGTGAGCTGTGGTGCCACGGGACTCTACTGAGGGTGACATAGTGAGACTCTGTCTCAAAAAAAAAAAAAAAAAAGATAGTCACTAGTAATGCCCAAGAGGATGGTGCCCGCTGCATAGGGCCACATTGGGGAGCAGAAAGGCTGGCCCAGGGGGTCAGGGGAGCTCAGGAGATTATAGGTTATAGCCTTCATTGGAAAGGAACAGGACGCAGGGCAAGCAGCTGCAGGAGAAGCAAGTTTGAATAGTTTGGGCACCTTCAGGAGTATCCTGAGTTGTCTGGTACCTGGCACTGGGGTGACCTGGACAGGAAAATGTTGGCCCACAGTGTAAGAGTCTGTGAGAGCTGATAAAAGTGGAGGTGCGGGTGGGGCAAGTGAGAGCTTTGGGGTGGGTGTTTGCACAGGAAAGGCATGCTTACAGGGGAGTCTTTTGCTGTCTCTTAAAATTGGCTATTCCTGGGAGAGGCAGCCTCTCCTGGTTAGCAAGTCCCTAAGATGTCAAAGCCTCATAAAATATAGCTGTCCATGGAGACTCAGATGGCTGGAGAAGGGCGTAGATGGAAGTGATCAACCAGGGGAGGAACAAGGCAAAAAATTCTTCAGTGGTTGCAACCTGAGAAGGAAGTCCAGGGAACTTTCTAGAAGTTTTACACATTGGTACAAAGGCAAAGGAGGACTATTTCCATGGAGAACATGATAGCCTGGGTTGGGAAAAGGACATTGAGTGAGCCCTAAGAGAACTCAACTTAGAATTCTTTTTTTTTGAGTCAGTCTCACTCTGTCACCCTGGATAAAGTGCCATGGCATTATCATAGCTCACAGCAACCTCAAACTCTTGAGCTCAAGTGGTTCTCTTGCCTCAGCCTCCCAAGTAGCTGAGGCACCTGCCTCAAAGCCCAACCAGCTTTTTTATTTTTAGTAGAGATGGAGTCTTGTTCCTGCTTAGGCTGGTCTAGAACTCCTCAGCCTCCCAGAACTCCTCAGCCCCTCAGCTAAGATTACAGGTATTAGTCACCACGCCCTGCCGCATGTCATAATTCTGCACAACTAAAGAACCTGGGAGGGAAGAAAGTCCTGACTTAGCTCTGCTACCGCCTTGCAAAGCACTCCATGTCTCTGGGCCTCAGGCTCCCCTAGAGCCCTGACATCTCATGGGGTGTGCAGCTTGGCAAGCAGTGTATCAGTTCTGGTTCCCCCATCATGAAATGATGGTCTTTATTTCTCTGGCTCTAAAAAGTTACTTGTCCTGTAATTATGCCTTTTCGTCTTGTTCCTGGATCTTTTGGAGATGGAGGCCTCAGCCCAGTCTTTAACCAGGCCTGGCCTCACTAAAACACAGCAGGAACATGTATCTACTAGGCTCCTAGCTCTGTCTCAGGGGCTATTTCAAAGTCTTTACTCATCTTAACTTTAACTTATTCCAATCCTCATAACAGCCCTATGAAGTAGATACTATAGGCTGAATCTCCCTTATCCAAAATACTTAGGATCAGAAATGTTTTGAATTTTAAATTTCTTTGGATTTTAGAATATTCACATATACTTAATATCTTAGGGGTAAGACTCACATCTAAACAGAAAATTCATTTATGTTTCATACACCCTGATATCCATTACCTGAAGGTAATTTTGTACAATATTTTTGCTTTTTTGAGACACAGTCTCACTATGTCACTCTTGGTAGAGTGCTGTAGCATCACAGCTCACAGCAACCTCCAACTCTTGGGTTTAAGTGATTCTCTTGCCTCAGCCTCCCGAGTAGCTGGGACTACAGGAACCCGCCACAACACCCGGCTGTTTTTTTGTTGCATTGTCTTTATTGTTTAGCTGGCCCAGGCCAGGTTCAAACTCACCAGCCTGAGTGTATGTGGTGGGCACCGTAGCCACTGAGCTACATGTACGAAGGCAATATTTTTAATAATACTGCTTATGAAACAAGTTTAGACTGTGTTTTGACCATGACCCATCACATGAGGTCAGGTATGGGATTTTTCACTCATGTCATTTTGACACTCAAAAAGTTTCAGATTTTGAATTTTCAGATTGGAGATGCTCAACCTGTGTTAATATCCTATTTTACAAATAAAAAAATAGAAGCAGAGAAAGTCTAAGTTCACAGAGCCCACAAATAGCAGAGCCGGGATTTGAACCACTCAGAATCATCAGATGAGAAATAATAAGAGTCAAATGAGATAACGTCTAAAGTTCTCTATCGGCAGTTCTCCAAATTTCTGATACATTTTCTCCTTGTTCTTAACCACTTTTTCTCTAGAAAATCACTGCCAGATAGAACTGAAGAAAAGAATTAATCTATATGTGCACCCTTCGAAATGGCAGCTGCTGGTTATGTGAAGTGTGGCCAATGCAACTAAGAACGTGAATTGTTAACTTCAATACCCAACCCCCCCCCCCTTTTTTTTTGTAGAGACAGTCTCACTTTATCGCCCTCGGTAGAGTGCCGTGGCATCACACAGCTCACAGCAACTTCCACGTCCTGGCCTTAGGCAATTCTCTTCCCTCAGCCTCCCGAGTGGCTGGGACTACAGGCGCCCACCACAATGCCCGGCTATTTTTCTGTTTTTGCAGTTCTGCCCAGGCCGGGTTTGAACCCCTACCTTTGGTTTATGGGGCCGGTGCCTTACTCAATGAGCCACAGGTGCCGCCCCCAACCCCCATTTTTAATTTAAGTAGCCACATGTGGCTGATGAGTATTGTATCAGACAGTGCAGCGGCTAGCAAAGCCTTGAAGAGTGTGTCGTTGTATAGCGATCATTCCTCACAACAACCAGGGAAGCTTCGTGAGCATTCTAGAAGTTTCCAAAAAGTTAAGTTAAAGCCAGATGTTGCTGCACCCTCTTCCCCAGCAGCTTAAAGAGATCTATAAGGAGATGCCATCACATGGCCATGATGCCGCCCCTCACACAGCCCCAGACAGAATTGTCTTTCTCAGTCCCAGTTTGATGCGTGCCTGATCATGGAGAGTGCCGTCTGACCTCCCCAGGAGCGCTCATCTCCCACCCTGCTCTCCCCTTGGGCCAGGCCGTCATCCTCCTCCAATTCCCAGAGCAGGTGGTGAGCAGTGAGCACATGACCCCCACCCAGCCTTCACCCTCTTTGTCTTTACCACAGCACTCCCTTCTCTGCTTGGCTCCTTTTCTCCCACTAACGGACAACAGATTTTGCATCCCCATCTTTGAGGCAGGAAGGCATTTCAGGCCATCTCATGGGGAACACAAGGGGCGCCCCCACTCATCTTGCCCTCCCCTGCAGGCTAGCTACAGAGTTGGGACCATGGACAGGGTAAGAGCAGTATTGGGGCTTTTGGCTTTTATTCCCATGGTTACAAGGTGATAGCATCTCCCCCAAAAACTGAGATTGTCTCTATCGTGGGACAGGTAGGCAGGCCCAGCCTCTGGGGACCCCTCCACCTTGGAGCTGGGACTGACGCTTCCCACTGAGGTCTGGGAGTATTGGAGAGTCTCATGGTGCCTGGGACCATCAAAGGCAAATGGTGAAAAAGCCATAGGCACAGGGGCGGGACATTGTCTCTGCAGGCGTCATGGATCACTACTTGGTCATGCACCAGCTACGCTGTAATGGGGTCCTCGAGGGCATCCGGATTTGCAGGAAAGGCTTCCCCAGCCGGATCCTCTATGCTGACTTCAAACAGCGGTACGTTCTCTCTCTTGTCTGCACTTCTCTCCTGTGAGGGCGTCAAGCGCACTCCTTGGGCTGGGTGTCTGGTGAGCTCACAAGCCTCCCGGGGGTTCTCTGGACCTCATCTTTTGCTGGGAGGATGATCTCGTGAGTGCTGGGCCAGTCCCAAGTGTTTCCAAGGACAAGGTCCTGGCTCTAGGATCAGATGTCTCAACCTAGCACTATGGACATTTGGGGCAACTTCATCCTTTATTGTGGGGGCTGTCCTGTGCATTGTAGGATTTTAGCAACATCCCTGGCCTCTGCCCAGAGACTCGGGTAGCAAACCACACCCCTCTGTGCCAAGCCGTGACAAGCAACACTGTCTCCAAACACTGTTGACTCACCCCCAGTTGAGACAGGCAGATGGAGAGCAACTGTCCTCCCAGCCATCAGCTGGGCCCACAAGTCCAGGCCTTGTCCAGGGTGAAGGAGAGGAGAGGACCCTTCAGAGGTAGGAGACCAGAGGTCTGAGGTCTGAGGCCACAGTTGATTTCAAGGTTCTCTTAAGCTGGATAAGAAATGTGGAACCCCCATCTCCTATGCCTAGGTCAATTTCTTGTGAACTTCCTAGGCCTCAATTCCATGAAAGGACTGTACCCATTCATTGATACATTCATTCACCTTGCCCCTGGCAGAAAGGACTGTATTCATTCATTTCCTGGTCAAGGAACCCATACACCTATATATACCCTGAGACTAAAGGCCTAAAGGAGGAGATGGGGAAAGACTGGGAGAGAAACGGAGAGAGCTTCTCTCTCCCCACTAGAATTCTCTCCCTCTACCAGAAGCCTTAATGTTTTCTGTATTCTTTTCTGTGAATAAATTCTGTCTTACAAAAAAAAAAAAAAAAAGAATAAAGTGGAAAGTTACAAAATGATCCTCCTTGCCTATTGCTTGTACTCTGGTTTTTTTTATTAAACCCCAATAGTTCCAATACATGTTGCCAGATTGAGATTTCGTTGTTGTTACAGCAAAGCAGAGAAGCATGTGTTAGGGTGGGGGAGAAGGTAGGGATAGGTGCTAAAGTTAGAGGCAAATCAAGTATATTTAAAACTACTACCTCATTGTAGTCCAGACATTATTTTATAAAGAGTGTGGCTTGCTCAATCAGTGCCAAATGTAAAGGGACTGTCTATTAATTCCATTGATTCTATTCACTGCAAGAACTTCTTGAACCTGAAAATGTTTATTAACTTTGGAACCACAGAACAATCTGTTCAAAGCTGATTATTCATGTACCAGGTAAAAGTCAATTTAAATACAAAGACATGTTAAGCAAGTTACAAAAAACATGGTTCTGGTATTACAAATTCCACAAGAGGATGACTGGAGTGATAGTCTAACCAAAGAACCATTAGAATAGGTCTCATCATTGTCCTATTCTGAACCCCCCATTGTTATCCTGGTTCTGAAGAAACAGAAACAATCCTCAAAAGTCCGTCATTTTAATTTGCCAAAATAAACATAGAGCATAGCATTAGAGACAAAAATGTTAAACTCCGGCTTAATAAATAAGATCACAAAGTTTTTACTTAGACTGGAGTCCCCACTTTGAGCACAAATCCATTTTCCTCTCTCTTCCAAGGGCCTGAAATTTGAGAGTCATTTTTATTTCACATTTTCATTGTATCTCAGCGAAGGAGGAAAAAGCTACCATTTGCAGTACCAAACATAAATGCAAATAGTTTCAGATAGAGTCAACAATTAATGAGTAAACAATACCTGGGACTGGGTAGTAGACAAAAAAACTAGAGTTCATGTTAAGTATTAATGGTCAAAACAACATCAACTAGATGTCAGAAAAAGAAATCTTATGTATCTTTCATTTCTGTACTACAACTACACAATATAACTTACTTGGTAAAACTACTTAAAAAAATAAAAAAAAAGAACAATTCAACTCACCTATCCTGAATAAACATTTGCTTTCTAATTTTTGTTTGATTTTTTTTTTCTTTTGGAGACTGAGTCTCCTGTCATGGGGGCTAGAGGGCTGTGATGTCATCATAGTTCACAGCAACCTCAAACCCTGGGGCTCAAGCAATCCTCCTGCCTCAGCTTCCCAAGTAGCTGGGACTACAGATGCCCCCACAACACCCAGCTGGCTTTTCTATTTTTAGAAGAGACAGGGTCTAGCTCCTGCTCAGGCTGGTCTCAAACTCCAGGGTTCAAGGGATCCTCCACCTTGGCCTCCCAGAGTGCTAGGATGCTTCTCAATTCTTTTTTATGCAGCACAAGGAGTAGATTTAATAAAAAATGAAGAAAATGGGGCGGCGCCAGTGGCTCAAGGAGTAGGGTGCTGGCCCCATATACTGGAGGTGGCGGGTTCAAACCTGGCCCTGGCCAAAAACTAAAAAAAAAGAAAAGAAAAGAAAATGATATTAAGAAATTGATTTCAAGTCAAATATTTTCTAAAATGTTTAAAATAACAAATGCTATTTTAAAAGACTCTTTGTTCCTCTGAAGAGGATTGATAGCATAACCATCATCTCAAAAACTGATATCATTCTATAACCAGGAGAAATGTAAATTTTTTAGTGTTTTGCATTTCAAGACCCTCTTTTATATACAAAGACCTGGATATTTCGATCTAGCACAATATATATTTTCATAATGAAATAATGACATTAGTGAACTGCTGAGGAAGTATCTCCAATAAATAGAATTTACTCACAAAGCCTCCTGGTTTCTACTAATAAACTATAACAGATCCACAACATTTTTTTCAGATAAATGTGTATAAACTCCAACACAGAAGCTACTTACTACTCAATATTGTGCTAAATATGCCCCGTCAAGCCTTGAGGAATGCCCTTTGATTTTTAAAGTAAAGTTTTAAAACTATATAAAGACCTAGCCAACATATAGCCACGAAGGGTGCCTTTTCTTGCTATAAATACTCAACTTGCCAATCTGCAGGAAGCACTAACATCTAAACTTTCATCCATGACCCATAAACCCACGTAACCATTTATCTGTTACCACCTTTCAGACTTGACTTATGACAAGATGAAATGAGGGAAAGTCAATTTCTTTCTTAGTGGCTGAGTTACAAAACTCACAATCTGATGTATTATTATGATACCGGTACTATATAATTAGTTATGTCACTATCTCTCTATTAGTTTCTTACAGTCAAGGAAAGGCTAATCTAAACACAGGAGCCTGAACATGTGTGGCAGTCTTTTCTCTGTCACAAGTCAGAGAATGACACTTGTAACAAAACCAAAATGAAATAATCATCCTATTAACAGAAAAACAATTCCAATAGCTAACTTGCCAGCCCTTTCTGAGGATTAAAAAAGCTAACAATTGTGGAAATGCTTGGCAACCTCTAGGGCAGTATAGACCATGGAACGGAAGCTCTGTAAGAGCACAGCACTTAGCTGTTTTGTTCACTGATGATGCCAAAGGCCTAGAAGCGGGCCTGACACATGGGAGACACTAAGAAAGCATTTGCTGAGAGAAATATGTGGCATAATTCATAGTAGGCAACAAAAATCGTGATGCAAAAATACATGTAGAGGCGTAAATCCTCTAGTTAAATGGTATATTTTGCTTAAAAATAACTCTGGGGTTTTCTTATTGGACAATTAAACGCAATACACTCAACAAATTAAGGTTGAGGGGAAGTGCGTAGTCAATATAATTATCAAAATCATATTTTGCAATCCACCCCCAACTTAGTGTCTAAAGGATTAGAAACTGGTTGTTCACTGACATTTCAGAAAGGGATATAGTACTGTCATCTTCCTGAAAATGACAACTTTTTCTATCTCTTTTATACTCTCTACTTCCAATCACTATTCCATGTTCACCTAATTTCCATCTGATAGATAAAATTGCTGACATTCATTACAACTCCGTTAATTCTACACTGTGAAGGAGAATTTTCATAACATTTTGGTAAGGCAAGACTCTGTCATTTAACGAAACTGGGAAAATGTTCATAAAACTACATTTTCTGTCAAATTATAAAAATAAGTGAATGTGAATGCTGATTTTACAGCATATCTGTGGGGACAAATGTATAGTATTTCAATTTTCTTCAGATATTTTTCTAGTTTCAATAATTATATGTATTCTTGACAATAATGACTTTTTTGAGACAAAAAGTTGTTCATTCAAGTGAAAATTAACCTAGGAAAACATCAAATCTTCAATGAGGATTGAATAAAATATTTAGAAAAAACACTGTATTCGAATACTTCTAAGGGAAATGTAAATTCTTACAATCCTCTTAATTATTCCAAACATAAGTTTTTAACAAACTGTATAAGAAAACAAAAAAGGATATAGTTAGGAAACTACCACGTAAATTGGCAGTTGTCAAAAACAAAAAAGTATATAGCTAGGAATCTACTGCATAAATTGGCAATATTTTGAATGAAATGGATAGGTGTGTGAAATTATTTTTAAGGAGTATTGAAATCCCTTCATTTGCAATGCACTTTAATTTTTTCTGCAAAATCCACAGAGGTTAAAATTAAGTAACTTTTCATGGTTGAACAGCCATTTATTATTAGGAACAATTTAAGAATCTTCAAAAAATTTCTATGAAAACAATGCCATTTTCTTGAAAATGTTACTTTTATGAGACATTAATTATTTGCTAACTCTTGTCTACATGAACCTGCTTTCTATATATATATGATTTTCCTAATCCTTCAAAAAGAACAGTGTGGCCCAAAGTTCCAAGGCACATAAACTTTGCCTTAACTGTATTTGTTTCTTTCCCAGAACACAAAAAAAGTCCCTCGCATTTAGGCTTTACACTAAGTTAATGGGACCGGTGTTCATATAATTATATTTGTTCCATTCTGTTAGCAATCGTTTCAAACTGAAAGACCAGGACAGGTTCTAAACATGTTAAATTCTATAAAGCCATTAGCAATAAATTTGATCCGGCAGTTTGCTGGGACAATGGAAACTGCTGAAAAAGCGTCTATTAGTCATTCCGGACAAACCCATCGGGATTAAAAGAATGAGTTAAGATCATCTAAGGACGCAGCCAAAAAAAAAAAAAATTAATCCAATTGGATCTCAGTTTCTGAGTCTCTAAGAGGCTTTTCCCTTTCATCATCACCAATTTCAGCAGCTTTAACTAATATTTTACTAAATTGTTGGCATCCTTCTCAGACCCACTAGTTAGGTTTTCACACGTAATTAAATCAAACTACCCTACTTTTGGTAAATTCTTATTTACTGGTGAACGTCCTATCCCAGTTGCCAACCCAGCTGTTTTCCAGCACAGCACAATCAAAAGTCGGCCCTGATTTCCTTGCGCCTTGAGTGATTCAAAACCCTGAGCGGAGCAAGTCAGAGTTTTGAGCAACTTCGCTCCTTCGCGCGCGTTCCCGACCCCGACAGTCCTAGCAGTTTGGGTGGCAAAAGGGCCAAAACGGGCAGCGCGAGGCTCTGTTTGCCGAGAACTTGCCCGAGACCGGTGTCGCGCGGCCTCGGGGACTAGAGCGGGCGGGTGAGAAATGCTGAACTTCTGGTACCCCGAGAAACTGGTCCAGGAGTGCCTTCAGCATTTCCCTGTTAAGGCCCCAAAGTCACGGTCGCCCTAGCACGTGCTGAAAGGAGACCTGAAAGAAGCTGGTGAGATGGCTCCCGGCAAAAAACAAGTTACCGAAAGTGGTGTCCCCCGCCCTTACTCCCGAAATGGCATCTCCACTGAAGCTCGAGACGCTCCGCGAAGGTCCCAGGCCGGCGCTCCCTCGGAGCCGTGCGCCCCGCCGCGCCCCCGGGTCCCGGAACCGGCCCGGGGACGCGGGCGCGGCCGGGGAGGGGACAGCTGGCTCACCTGGGGCTGACGGCTGGAAGGTGCAGTCTCGGCCTCCCGGAGCCCGGCCGGGCAACCTCGCGCCGCCAGCGGAGGGGCTGAGCACTTGGCAAGCCCACCGCGGGGCGTAGGGCGCGCCGGCGGCGCTGGCTGGATCGGCCGCAGGGCACAGCTTGAGGGGCACCGGGCTGGCGGGCAGCGGCGGCGGCGGCTGCGGCCCGGGCGTCGGGGCGCCGCCGACGCGCAGCAGGTTCTCGATCAGGAAACTCTTGCCCAGGTTCCCAAAGCCGGGCGCTGCGGGCAGGTTGAGGAGCGCGGAGGAGGCCACCACGTCCCAGTAGGCGCCGGCGTGGGCCGCCACGGCGCTGGGGAGCATAGTGCGCCCGCCCGCACCGGACCGGACCGGACCGCCGCCTCCCTGGAGGCCGGAGCGCGCCGAGCCGGGCGGGGAGGAGCGGGCACCGGAGCGACGGCCGCGGGCTGGGGCCGATAGTATTTATTTGCGCTCGGCGTTTTTTTCAGGGATGGGAGGAGTGTGGGGGCGGGGAGGCCCACGGTCCCCTGGCCCGCCGCGTAGGTCTGGGAGCGCCCGGGAGTCTCTCACGCTTTCTATGCAGATCTGGACGGGTTTGGGTTTTTTTCTAGAAGGACGGAAGGTGTGTCCAGCCCATCCATTCTTGTCACACGACCCGCAAAGTGACGGACGCGGCCAACAATAAGGACAGCCCCGAGAGTCCGTGCTGTGGCAAGGGGAGGGGACTCGTAGCGGGAAGAGGAGGCCGGGATGACCCCTTCCCAGCGGCTGTGCCAGGCCGAGGCCCGGGCGCTGGGGCCCGCAAAGCAGTGGCCGGGACGCGAGGTCCCGTGGACGCCGACCGGGAGCGCCCTAGGGCGCGGGCGGCGTTGCTGGTGCAGGGAGAGCGCCCGCGGGCCACCTGCTGCTAAGCCCGGACTCTCCCGCATAGTCGGTGGTTACTTCTGGCGGAGTTGATGCGCTTTCTTGGGGAAATAACAGAGTCTTTAATGGATTGCGGGGCTGTCGTCAAGGAAAGTCCAAAGTGTTACTGAGACTGTGGTGGCTGGACAATTAAAAACATACCTTTTTAAAGAGTAGGTTGCATGTTAAATGAAGCATCAGCGTTATAAGAAGGGAGATGTGTTTTTTTCTTGCACGCTTGTAAAGAAATTTCACACCTTTTTTTTTTCTTTTTGAGACAGAATCTCTATTGCCCTGGTAGAGTGCCGTGGCATCATATATGATTCACAGCAACCTCTAACTGTTGGGCTCAAGTGATCCTCTTGCCTCAGACTTCTAGTATCAGGGACCACAGGTGCCCAGCCCAACGCCCGGCTAGCTTTTCTATTTTTATTAGAGATGGGGTCTAGCTCTTGCTGAGGCTAAGCTCAGGCAATTTACCCGCCTTGACCTCCCAGAGTGTCCAGTTACCTTTTAATGAGATTTGTTTTAAGGCTTCTGGAGAGTTGCCTACAGCTCTCTTCACTCGAGAAGACGTGCTCTAGGGCGGCTCCTGTGGGTCAGTGAGTGGGCACCAGCTCCATAAACCGAGGGTGGCGGGTCGAACCCGCCCCTGCCAAACTGCCACAAAAAATAGCCGGGCGTTGTGGTGGGCGCCTGTAGTCCCAGCTACTCAGAAGGCTGAGGCAAGAGAATGGGCTAAGCCCAAGAGCTGGGGGTTGCTGTGAGCTGTGACACCACATTGCTCTACTGAGGGGGACAAAGTGAGACTCTATCTCAAAAAAAAAGGAAGACGTAATCTAATAAATTTTTATCTAGAGAAGGAGCTCATGGTAGAAGTTGGTGAAATGCCAAATGAGAGATATTTTGGTCCAAAACCCAAGGAAGAAAAGTCATCACTAAGCCACCTAGCCATTTGTGGTTGGGTACTCCTCTGCAGAGAGACTGGGATAAAAATACTGCATTATGTAGGATTACAACTGTTCTTTCCCCATCCCCCGAAAATTTAAGTCTTTTTAAATTTATAAACAGTTTGCTAAGTGAGAGCTGAACGAATGAAAAGCATTGCTTTATCTGCTTGTGAGAGAGAGAGAGATTAAAAGGCTTTTTAATACAAGGCAACTTTAAAAGCTTCTCATTTGGGGAACTATAATAGCGGAGTGTTAAACTGACTCCTCTGCCAATTAACACTTAACCATTGCTACTCTTCTATCCAAATTTAGATGAATTTATTTAGACTAGAGTTTTTTAAAGCTGTCTGCAAAGTTTGGAGTCATATGTATCGTTTTCCTTTCTTTCCTAAGAATAATTTGGTCTCTGGCCTCAATTTACTTAAAAGCTGGCTGGAGATAAATTTTCTTTTTAAATTCACCTGTTGGGGAATTGGTTGACTCATGTTTCATTTGTACCAGCTGCATCCAAAACTTTTAAAGGTCCACCCTTTTCAAAGATGAGCAAAGGTAGCTAAGTGAATAAAGTTGGAATTTTTTTTAAGTTGAGATTTTCCCCCAACCTGATAGACAATTTTATTGCCTTTTAAAATGCCAGAGGCATTCATTATTCATTCATTCATTATTCATTCATTCATCAGTTCAATATTCATTCATTCACCGGTTTAATCAACAAATTTACTGGGCATTTAATATTTACTGAGCACTTTTGCTCAGGTAAGAGTAAGAGAGCAGAAAGACCTGGTCCTTGTAGAAGCCTATTGGGGAAATAGGAGAAAAACAAGAAACATCTGAGGAAGGCTATTTAAGGAAGGAAAAGTGTGACTGAAAACTTCCTAAAGGACATTTCACCTGAACTGAGTCTTAAAAGCTGAATTATGAATAAGGATAGGATGTGAAATAGTAACAGTTGAAATAAGCAGGGAAAAGAAATATTCCGTGACCACCATAATCACCATATCATAGCCTTTTACCCCATGCTTACATGCAGCCAGGCACACACAATACAGCGCACCTCAGAGGCACTGCCAGTTCAGTTCCAGCCCACCACATTAAAGTGAATATCAGAATAAAGTGAGTCACTCAAATTATTTGATTTCTCAGAGCACATAAAAGTTATGTTTACACTATACAGTAGCCTATTAAGTGCAATGGTATGGTCTAAAAAGTATACTACATTCATTTTAAAATATTGCTAAAAAATGCTATTAATCATCTGAGCCATCAGTGAGTCATAATCTTTTGCTGATGAAGGTCTTTCCTCAATGTTGATGACTACTGACTGATCAGGATGGTGATTACTGAAGGTGGGGTAGCTGTGATAATTTCTTAAAATAAGACCACAGTGAAGTTTGCCACATCTATGGACTCTTCCTTTCACAAAATTTCTCTAGCTGTAATGCAACTGTTTGATAGCATTTTACTCACAAAATTTCTTTCAAAATTGGAACTGATCCGCTCAAACTCTTCCACTGCTTTATCAACTAAGTTTCTATACCATTCTAAATCCCTTTTGTGATTTGCATAATATTCACAGTACCTTCATTAGAAGTAGTTTTCATCTCAAGAAACCCTTTTCTTTGCTCACCCCTTAGAGCAACTCCTTATCCATTCAAGTTTGAACATGAGATTTCAGCAATTCAATCACATTTAGGTTCCACTTCTAATTTTAGTTCCCTTGCTATCTCCACCACATCCACAGTTAACCTCCTCCATGGAATTCTTCAATCCCTCCAAGTCATTTAAGAGATTGGGATCAGCTTTTTTCCTGACTCATTAATGTTTACATTTTGACCTCCTCCTATGAATCACAAATGTTCTTTGGCATCTAGAATGAGGGATCCTTTCCAGAAGGATTTCAGTTTACTTTCCCCAGATCCATCAGAGGAATCACTGTCTTTGGCAGCTATGACCTTACAAAATGTATCTTTTTAAATAAGACTGAACAGTTTTAATGACTCTTTAATCCATGGCCTGTAGATGGATATTATATTAGCAGTAAGAAAACAACATTCATCTCTTTCTATATTTCCATCAGACCTCCTAAGTGACTAGGTATATTGTCAATGAGCAATAATATTTTTGAAAGGGATCTGAAGTGGCCAAGGACTTTTGGAATGGTAAATGAGCATTATCTTTAACTTAAGGACACCAGCTGCATTAGCCCCCAACAAAAGAGTCTGCTTGTCTTTTGAAGCCAGTCACTGACTTTTCCTTTCTAGCTGTAGACATCCTAGTGGAACCAGAATCTCTCTCTCTGCCAGTCCTTGGTGTCAGAGATTTGCAGAATGACTCCATGGACCACCACAAGTAAATAAAAGGATAGATTTTTATTGATAGATAAGGTGAGAAGAAAGAAAAGGCCTCTGGTGCAGCAGAGGGGCGCCCAAGAGAGTAGCCCATTTGGGCCTGCCGTCTAGGAGCGTATATGTAGATTTTCCTACCCTGCTGGCAGGTGGGTTTGGGGAAATGAAATGTATTTCCAAAATATGTCACAACTGTTTGGTGCCAGGGGCCCATGGGCAGTAGTTAATTTTAAAACTGCCCTTGTGTCTTGTTTAGGGTGTGTTCTGTGCTCTGGGAATGGTAGCTTGGGTGGGATGCTTGATCATACTTGTTCTTTTGTTCAGGGTCTGTGATCAAGCTGATTATTGAGTTTCCTTACGCCCAGAAATGAGATCCTTGTCCAGCTGTGAGCAGGGGCAACCTGTATCATTAGATTTCATCATCTTCCAACAGAAAGCTTTGTCCACCATGGAACATCTGTTGTTTAGTGTAGCCACCTTTATCGGTGATGTTAGCTAGATTTCTGGATAACTTGCTAAAGCTACTCAGCCTTTGCTGAGAAAAGATTCTGTTCCTGTCTTTGTTCTTTTTTTTCAAATTTCCTTGAGTTGTTTATAAATTCTGGTTCTTAGCCCTTTCTTAAATTTGTATGGGTTCAGTTTCAGCCTTTTACATGCAGCTAACCAGTTCTCCCAGCACTCCCAGTTTTGAGTCTTAGATTTAAATCTTTTACTCATTTTGTGTTAATTTTTGTAAGTGGCAAAAGGTATGGGTTCAGTTTCAGCCTTTTACATGCAGCTAACCAGTTCTCCCAGCACCATTTATTAAATGGCTATTCCTTCCCCCAATGTATGCCTTTGTTTTTTTTATCAAAGCAACGATGTGAAACAACCCAACTGTCCTTCAATACATGAGTGGATTAATAAACCATGGCATATGTATTCCACGGAATACTATTCAGCTATGAAAAAGATAGAGGTTTTGGGGGGGGTTTTGTTTTTTTTTTTTTACTACAACTTGAATGGATTTGGAAAACAGTCTTCTAACTAAAGTATCACAATAAGTGTTCCTTCCCAGGGGTAACAACATGGGGGTGTATGGAACACTTCCTGGGTGAAGTAAACAACTACAACTTAGACTTTACCTTACAAATGCAAACAATATAACTTAATTGTACGTATCCTCGTGTTAATTGGAAATTAAAGAAAAAGTCAGCACTTGCTGTTTAACTTTGTACTTTTATGTTATGGAAGTGGCTTCTTTCCTTAAACTTCATGAACCAATCTCTGCTACCTTCAAACTTCTCTTCTGCAGCTTTTTCATCACCCTTAGCATTCATAGAATTGAATAGAGTTAGGGCCTTGCCCTTGATTAGGCTTTGGCTAAAAGAAATGTTATGGCAGCTTTGATCTTCTATCCAGACACACTAAAGCTAAAATATTTCATGCATGTAAACACGAAAAGAGAGCAGGTGTAGCTATTCTCCTGTCAGATAAAACAGACTTTAAATCAACAATAATTTTTTTAAAAGACAAAGATGGTCACTATATAAAGGTAAAAGCAATTTAAGAAGGAAACATAAGATAAATATATATGCACCTACCAGGAGCTCTCAATTTCATAAAGCAATTGTTTTTAGATCTATTAAAAAAATAAATAATGAAATCTTAATTTCTGGGTGTTTAAACACTATACTGGTAGAACTGGACAGATCATCAAAGCAGAAAATAAACAAACACTGGACTTAAACAGGACCCTAGAGCACATGAACCTAATAGACATTAACAGAACATTCTACCCAATAAATACTAAATATACATATTTTTCATAAGCTCATTCCAAGTTTGTCTCATAGGCCCCAAATAAAGTCTCAACAAATTTTAAAAATTCATACCGTACCATACACTTTCTCTGACCACAGTGACATAAAATTAGAAAATTAGAAACACTCAACTCTACATAAAGTCATGGAAATTAACCTACTACTTGGGTCAATGATGAAATTAAGTGAAAATCAAAAGATTCTTTGAACTGGACAACAAAGGGAACATAAGCTTTCAAAATCTATGGGATAGAGCAAAAGCAGTCTTAAGTGAAAATTCATAGCCTTAAATGCCTACTTTAAAGAAAGATCACAAATTAAGAAGTTAATTAAAGGAACTAGAAAAAGAACCAAAGCCAGCAGAAGAAAAAAAAAAACAAAACTCAGATAGAACCAAAAGAAATAGAAACCAACAAACAAAAATATCTGTGTATATAAAAAATGACAAAAGATAAAATTGATAGATCACTTACCAGATTAAACAGAAATAGAGAAAAAACTGTAATAACTTCAAGCAGAAATGAAAGGGGAGACATTATAACTGATACTTCAGACAAACAAAACATCATCTGTGAATACTTAAGAAAGTCTATACAAACTAAAAACTCTAGAGGAAAAAGACAAATTTCTAGAAACACAACGTCCTATACCTGAATCAGGAAGAAAGAAAAATCCTAAACAGACCAATTATGAGCAGAGAGATAGAAGTGATAATAAAATATCTTCAACAGCTGAATTCTTCCAAATGTACAAAGAAGAAACAGTACCTGTTCTACAGAAGTTATTCCCTAACGTCAACAAGAAAGGGATCCTTTCTAACTCATTCTGTGAAGACATTATCCTTGAAGACATTATCATCATGATAACAAAGCCAGGAAAGGACACGACAACAAAAACAAAAACTAGGGTCCAATATCCATGATGAAGTAGGTGCAAAAATTCTCAACAAAATACTAACAAACCAAATTTAGCAGCACAACAAAAAAACAATCCACTATGTGATCAAGTGAGTTTCATTCAAGGGATGCAAAGATGGTTTGACATATGCAAATCAATGAATGTGGTTCACTACATAAACAGAAGCAAGAAGATCATATAATTATCTAAATAGATGCAGAACAAGTATTCAGTAAAATCTAGACCCCTCCCTTAATTAAAAAAAAACCTCAACAAACTGGGCATAAAAAGAACATACCTCAAAATTATAAAAGTTATGTACGACAAATCCACAACAAACATTACAATAAATGGGAACAAATTGAAAGCATTCCCCCTAAGAATTGGAATGAGACAAGTGTGCCCACTGTCACTACTTCTATTCTACATAGTATTGGAAGTCCCAGGCAGAGCAATCAGGCAAGAAAAGTCAGGCAAGATTTGGTTGAAACATAATCCTAAACTATAATATTGCATTCAAGGAATGATTTTCCATCATAGTTTCTAAAATAAAAATGTTATGATAAAGAGGACTGACTGTATACCCTCCACAAAGAGACAATTGATGATTAATTTTATTAATTCACATCAAGAGAGGATTTCATACTATCCCTGCTGGGTGATCATATGATCTTGTATTTGGAAAACCCTAAAGATTCCACAAAAATATTCCTAGAATTGATAAATTCTGTAAAGTCTAAAGTTACAAAATCAATATACACAAATAAGTAGCATTTCTCCATACTTATAACAATCAAGCTAAGAGTTAAATCAAGGTCTCAATACCATTCACAAAAAAAATTAAGTGCCTAAGTTATACTTTACCAAGGAATATACTACAAAGAAAATGAAGTACCTAGTAATATACCTTGAATGATCTGTACAAGAACGAGAAAAAAAAATGATGAAGAAATCACAGAGGAAATAAACAAGTGGGAAAAAATCGCTTGCTCATGGACTGGCAGAATAAACATTGTTAAAATGTCATTACTGCCCAAAGTCATTTATATATTCAATGAAATCCCCATCAAAATACTGTCAGATTTCATCGATCTAGAAAAAATAACTCTGTTTCATTTGGAGCCATAAAATAGCAGCACAAATAGTCAAAGCTATCCTAACCCAAAAGAACAAATTTGGAGGCATCCCACTACCTGACTTCAAATTATACTATGAGGCCATAGTAACTCAAACAACATGATATTGGTGTATAGAGACACAGACCATAGGAATGGAATAAATAACCCTGAAATAAAATCACACAGATACAGCCAACTGATCTTTGACAAAGCACACAATAATGTACACCAATGAAAGGAAGCCCTATTCAAAAATGTTAGGGAGGGGAGGGAAGGGGGGAGGATTAGTGGAGGGAGGGAATTGGTGGGATCACACCTACGGTGCATCTTAGCAGGGTACTGGTGAAACTTATTAAATGTAGAATATCAATGTCTTCATATAGTGATTAAGAAAATGCCATGAAGGCTATCTAACAGGATGATCAAAATATTTCTGATTGTATATGAAGTAAGCGCGTTGTGCCCCATGATTGCACCAATGTACACAATTATGATTTAATAAAATTATTTTTAAAAAAATGTTGCTGGTAAAATTGGATAGCTACATGCAAAAGAATGAAAGAGGACCCCTATCTTTCACCATATACAAAATCAATTCACGATGGATAAGAGACTTAAATGTAAGGCATGAGACCATAAAAATTCTTGAATGAAACATAGGCAAAGAATTTATGACTAGGACTCCAAAGCAATTACAACAACAAAAATAAATTAATGAGAATTATATTAAAAAGCCTCTGACAGCTAAGGAAATAATCAACAGAGTGAATAGAGAACCTATATAGAGTAAGAGAAAATATAAACTATTCATCAGACAAAGGACTACTATCCAAAATCTACAAAGAACTCAGACAAATCAGTGAGAAAAGAACAAACAACCCCATCAAAAAATGAGCAGAAGTGTTTCAATAGAAGATAGACAAACATGAAAAAAAGCTTATCACTAATCATCAAGAAAATGCAAATTAAAACTGTAATGAGATGCCAACTTACCCCTATTAGAATGCCCATTATTAAAAAGTAAAAAAACAATAGATGCTGTCATGGATGCAGAGAGAAAGAAATGATTACACACTGTTGGGGGACTGCAAATTAGTAGAAACTCTATGGAAAACAGTATGGAGATTCCTCAAAGAAAGAAATGTAGATCTGAGTTAATCTAGCAATCTCACTGCTGATTATCTACCTGAAAGGTGGGGGAGTCATTTTATCAAAAGGACACTTGTATTTGAATGTTTATTGCAGCACATTTCATAGTTGCAAAGATGTGGAATCAACCTAAATACCCATAAATTCACAAGTGGATAAAGAAAATGTGGTATTTTATACACACACACTCTATGAAGTACGACTCAGCCATAAAAAGTAATAAAATAATGTTATTTGTTGCAACTTGGAGTCCATTACCCTAAGCATCTCAGGAATGAAAAAACAAACACCATATATTCTCACTAATAGTGGGAGCTAATAAATGGGTGCACCCAGGCACTGAGCAATATAAGAAAAGGACATGAGAAACCAAGAAAGGGGAAGCATGGTTTGGGATGAAAACTAGCCTACTAGGTACAGTGAAGACTATTCTAGTGATGGACACACCAGAAGCCTAACAAATATTAAACAAGATATCAATGTAACAGAAATTCTTGTACCAATTAATACTTTGAGATCTTAAAAACATGGCCTGGCTTTGAGCCCATCTTTATTGCCCATATATCTTTCTCATTAAGCTTCTTCATTTCTAACTTTGCATTTAAAGTGAGAGCCATGCAGCTCTTCTTTTCACTTGGACACCTAAAAGACATTGTAGGGTTATTAATTGGCCTAACTTCAATATTGTTTTGTCTCAGGGAATATAAAGGCTCAAGGGTAGAGACAGAGAGACAAGGAAACAATCTACGGAGCCATCAGAACAACAAAACATTTATTTATTATAAATGTTTGCCATCTTATATGGACTTTGTTTAGGGTGCCCCCAAACACTTAAAAATGGTGATTAACATCAAATATCACTAATCACATATCACTATGAGATATAGTAATATTTTTAAAACTTTGAAATATTGTGAGAAATATTGAAATGTGACAGAGACAGACATAGTGAGCACATGCTGTTGGAAAAATGGCACTGATACCCTTGCTTAATGCAAGGTTGCATTATAAAAAATGCAGTTCATAAACAACACTATGATAATAGTACTACCAACCTTATATTATTACAAAGATAAATTGCTGACTAGGTAATTTTAGGACCTAGTGTTTAGGACAAGTTACCTCATTCTAACGCTCACCACTTTACTGTGCTTTGCAGATATTGCATTTTTTATATGCAAGGTTGCATTATAAAA
>CAUYON010056483.1:0-13498 GCA_963573935.1 Arctocebus calabarensis
CTCTTGGGCTTAAGCGATTCTCTTGCCTCAGCCTCCCGAGTAGCTGGGACTACAGGTGCCCGCCACAGCGCCCGGCTATTTTTTTGTTTTTGCAGTTCGGCCGAGGCCGGGCTTGAACCCGCCACCTTCGGTATATGGGGCTGGTGCCCTACTTGCTGAGCCACAGGAGCCACCCCCACTGGGATCTTTTCAAACTAAAAAGCTTCTGCACAGCCAAGAACACAGTAAAGCAAGCAGACAGCCCTTAGAATGGGAGAAGATATTTGCAGGTTATGCCTCTGACAAAGCTTTAAAAACCAGAATCCACAGAGAACTCAAATGTATGAGCAAGAAAAGAACAAGTGATCCCATCTCAGGGCAAGGGACTGGAAGAGAAATTTCTCTGAAGAAGATATGTGCTCGGCCTACAGACACATGAAAAAATGCTCATCATTCTTAGTCATCAGAGAAATGCAAATCCAAACTACTTTGAGATATCATCTAACTCCAAAAAGATCACAAAATCACATCACAAAATCCCAAAACCAGAGATACTGGCATGGATGTGGAGAAAAGAGAACACTACTACATTGCTGGTGGGAATGGAAACTAATACAGTCCTTTTGGAAAGATATTTCGAGAATACTTAGAAATCTAAAAATAGAACTGCCATTTGATCCTATAATTCCTTTACTAGGTATATATCCAGAAGACCAAAAATCACATTATAACAAAGGTATCTGTATCAGAATGTTTATTGCAGTCCAATTCATAATTGGGCTAAAGTCATGGAAAAAGCCCAAGTGCCCATCAATCCACAAATGGATTAATAATTTGTGGTATATGTGCACCATGGAATACTATGCAGCCTTAAAGAAAGATGGAGACTTTACCTCTTTCATGTTTACATGGATGGAGTTGGAAAATATTCTTCTTAGCAAAGTATCCCAAGAATGGAAGAAAAAGTATCCAATGTACTCAGCCCTACTATAAAACTAACTTATAGCTTTCATATGAAAGCTATAGCCCAATTACAGCACAAGAATAGGGGGAAAGTGGTAAGGGTGGGGAGGGAAGGGAGGAGGAGGGCGGAGGGAGAGTAATTGGTGGGACTATACCTATGGTGCATCTTAGAAGGGTACAGGTGAAACTTGCTAAATGTAGAATATAAATGTCTGTACACAATAACTAAGGAAATGCCATGAAAGCTATGTCAATCAGTTCGATGAAAATATTTCAAACTGTATAAAAACCAGCACATTGTACCCCACGATTGCATTTCTGTACACAACCATGATTTAATAAAAAAAACTTTAGGTTCAAGTGTGCCATGAGATAAAAAAAGGTCATAAAATGCTGCACTAAGGGAATGCATTGGAATCTGTGCAGTTAGTCTTTCAATTCAAAGGACATTTATTAAATGCCTTCTCTGTGCATTGATATCCATCACAAGCAGGATGTCTGTGTTTAAAGAGACTTGCTTGTGACTCTAAGTCATAACTTTGTATAACTAACGCACATTTCTAATTTGAAAAACACATTTCTAATTTGAAATATATATCAAACATATATCAGATGAATAAATAGAGATGAATCCAAAACTGATCTAATAGTTGCCTTAATTTTAAAAAATGGAAAAAGATGTCAACAGGAAGCAAAAAAGATTTTTTTAGAATCTTAAGATAAGATTAAATCAGCATACTAACTAGACACAGTTTAAATACAATTGCAACCTGCTATTTTTAGAGTTAAGTAAATCATACAGCCTTAAAGTTGAACAAGACTCCAGTGTTAGAGCTCTAGACTATAAAACCTGAATTTTTATTCTAAACATTGTGGGATTTTATCCAGAAATGCAGATTTTCCTGGGACTGAGAACTGCAAGAAATTTCGCTTGGGATCCCCATGTGGTGACCTGTGTGAGCCAGCATCAGTGCAGCAAGAGCTGGCACAGAGATCAAGTGGCTTTTACATCTCTAACAGAGTCCAGTAAAATGTAACTGGACCTGAGCTCAAGGCTTGCTGGAGGCGTCTAAGATAGACTTCTCACTGCTCAAATCCTCCTGGAGAAAGTTCAGAGGGAGACCAGCCTGTCTAGGTGGTAACTGTAGGCAGCTTTTTCATGTTGATCTCTGTCCAACATGAACCCACTGACTTTACTTTTTCCCCACTTCGGCCACAGACAATAAGGCCACGCGACTTTTCCACATGGCTATGCATTAAGTCTGTGATGGCCACCTGCTTCAACCCCAAGAAGTGCCACTGTGTGTACTTCTGAAAAGTCAGAGATCCAACTGCATCATGAAGCATCCATTTCATTAGGTAAAATATAGTGAAATCAGCTTTAAACCATGGAAATACAAATTTGATTTGTTGATATGTTGCTTTTTTCAAAGTTTTACCATGATATTCAATATCATCAGTCATATTTGGGGGAGGCAATATATTAAAAATGAAAACCCATTCTTCTAAAATATATGAAAATAAGGAAAAAGAAAAGTTCATCATCCTTTCAAGATATTCAGGTAGGCTGAAGATTCCCCAGGCAGAAGACTCAAGGAGGAAAGACTGTGAAAGAAAACACAGTCTTTGCACAAATCAAACTTTGATTTACTTTCTTGACTAGCTAAAGATTACAAGTAATATATCCCATAGTAGCATTGTGAATAACATCAACCCCTCCCCAAAGTCTTATTTGTTAAAGATTTTAGAAAGCCAAAGCACTAAGCAGAGTTGGCAGATTTACAGCCTAGCAGAATTTCATTCCACCAAAACGCTTATCTCATCCTCAGGAGGTAGTAAATTGTGTAGTGTTATTACTTTAACTTGAAACAATTTTTTTTGTTTGTGTTTTTTTGTGTGCTCTATTGCAGTTTTATGATTTTTAGAACATGGATTTCATGCTTGTTAGTGCTAGGAAACAAGTTTAAGGAGTAGGAGAGAAAATGACAATAAAAATCTTGTGATGTGAAAGTCACTCCAGCAGGAGACAGGGCCCAACTGTGCACCTGCAGCTGTGGCATCAAGCCTGAGGGACTGGGGGAGTTGTCACCAGGAATTCTCATCTGCAGAGAGATCCTAACAAGTCGGGGTGAGTGAAAGGTCATTACACAGACGCTAACCCTAACCCTAACCCTGCCAGGATTCCTGCCGGAAAGAGGGCACCTGGGAAGAGTGTAACATCCGTGCTCAGGAATCCACTGGATACTTGTGCAGGCACCACATTCATCCACCGGAGAGCAGGAAGGGACCCCGAGAGGATTCATGGTGGGACAGGGGGCTGCAGGCATCAGCAGACTGAGTACAGAGGGGCCAGAGTGACAAAGGTCTGTCCCTGCATCCTGGTCCCCTGCTTGGGCCCCTTCTAAGTCGCTTAACTAAAGGTCAAAGGTCAAGAATGCATTGAAGGGGGATACAGCAACTGGGGTGGGGTGTGCTCTAAGCACCTACCTTATGTAAGGGGTCCTGCGTGCTCTGCCTTCAAAGTAGGCACGGCTAGGACTCTTTTTCCAAAAAAGGGACTATGGGAAGATCATTGCATAAAAGCACTGCTTTATGTTAGCTGAGTTGCATTTCATTCTGGGGAAAGAGATTATGTTTTGACTTTTATATATCTTGTCCTAATTTAGTGGGCATCTACCGTATTCAGATCCACTTCAGCCAATTAAATTAATTATACATATTCCCCAATTCAAAATAAGATTACTCAATTTAGATTGAACCATTCTTGTTCATAGTATTGTGAGAGAGTAATGGGTGTTTTTGAGATCCATTTTGCTAAAATGGTCTCCTAGGATTTGTTTCCTTGGTATGTGGTTGTGGTCATTTTTTACTTCCACCTCAACTGCTCTAAGGTCTGCATTTCCCGAGGTTCTGATGGGAACTATACCATGAAGCAATGTGGACCAAGCAATAGAAAAGGACAAGAAAAAATTCCACTGTAAACAGTCTGCACAGAAGTCCGGGTTCGCAGCGATCGGCCGCCCTGTCTTGTCTCTGTCGCTACAACGGGAAGCACAGCCCTGCCTGCTCTGGTGCAAACCCGCGGCGCCGCCTCCCGAGGCTCCAGTTGCCGCGGGGGCCCTGCGCTCCTGCTCTGGGAACTCCTGAAGATGCCGCTCCCACTGAGTCTCCGGGAAACCTGAGTGAGCCGCCACCCCTGTCACTGTGCTACTGCAACTGTTTCTAAATGGGTCCCCTTACCTACCCGGGGTATGTTCCCTCCAAAACACCCACCCTGCTAGGTCACATTCTTTCCTGCTCCTGCGTTATTCATATTCCACCTCAATGGTAAGAGAAATCTTTCTTGCAGGAGATAATAATAACTCCTTCGTGCCATCCCCAGTGTCATCCAGTGTCCCCTTGCTTTATTTTCTGCAGAATCCTCATAAAGTCTCTAATTGGAAAATATTTGCGCTACATATGATCTGCTAAATTTTTAAAATTTATTGTATTCTTCTGGATATCGACTGCCGGATCTCTGGACGTGGTTAAGCACTCCTAGGGAGTGCTCTGCAGCTGAGAGAGCTGCCTGGTCCAAGACTGATTTCCTGCAGGTCAGGCTCCTGTGAAGCCTCATGGTATGGGCCAAGTGTTTAAGATCTGGCAGGATGACAATCCTTGAATCATGTCACCAGACCACATGACACAAGCTGCAACTTCAAGGCTAGGAACTCAGTCCTGGGTCACACCTGCAAATGACCCCAATAAGATGCAGGAGATCCTTTGTTGGTTTGACAAGGTCTTTAACTATGGTTGAGATACAATCTCACATATACAGATTGTGTAGCCACTCCACGTATCACTAACCATTACACTAACTTGTTATTTATTTAGTTTGTTTTTTTTCTTTTTTTGATGTTTTACTTTCCTAATTAGAATTCTCTATTCCTAGTGACTACAGCAACAAATGGAAAATAATAATTCCTTAACAAATATTTTTGAAATAAATAAAAGAATGAAAGACAAGATACAGTGAGGGCACATTTTTACGATTTTGCCCTTTTAGTCTTTTTTTTTTTTGTATATAAATAAGAGAAAGTGAAACCATGTAAAACAATTTTTAAAAATTTAATAGGTGTATATTTTTCAACATACAAAAAGTTTCTAATATATTGTTGAATAAAAGAAAGCATATTCAAGTATATCCAATTACATTACCATCTCATTAAGGTACATTCTGTATCTACATACACAGATGTCTACAAAAATGTTCACCAACAATTAACAGGGATATCTTGAGGTAGTAAAATTTTAAGTGAGTTCTTCTTTCTTTGTATTTGATTATAATTGTTTGTTTTTTGCCATGATATACAAATTTTCATTTAAAAATAAAAGGTAGTATGGAGTTCTACCTGATACAGGAAGGAAATTTCAAACTCTCCAACAGAAACTACAAATTCTGAATATAAAACATAAACACACCTATGTGAAAACTCTGAGCAGTCAAAAAAGCTTTTGAAGAGTAAAAAGTGTGAAAAAAGTTATCAGCACAATGTAAGTTTTCATTTTTCTTTCATTGGCCTATAGGATGGCCATGAATATAGTGTAGTCCACGGTTGGTGAAACTTCAAAAAAAATGTATTGCCTCTCTGGTTTGAGAAAGTAGCAATGGCTACTGGGAAGGGAAGGCGAGTCCAGGAGAGAAGTCAGAGGGCTTGTTTTCATTCTGCTGTAAACGCTGCCCAGTTCTTTGGCTAACATGCATGGCGTGGGCAGGGCAGCCTCAATGCAATGTGCAACTAGGCTGAGGAACTAAATTAATATTTGAATCACTGTCCATAGCAGGTGAGTTTGCAATTGTTGAAGGAGTATAGGAGAATCCATCTCCACAGCAAAATATTCACAATGTCCAGGATATGTTCCAAAATTACTCAAAATATGACGAACTAGTAAAACAAATTTGTTCTTTAGGAAAAAGACAATCTAGAAAAGGACAATCCAAGTGAAGTCAGCAATATGGTAAAGTAGGAGATGAAAGTTTTAGTCCTCCAACAAAAACCAATTAGACAGATATCCACAAGAAAATAGCCACGGAAGAGCTCAAAGTTGCAGTTAAGAGCCTGAAGTAGCACAGTGGAGTAAAGAAATGGAGAATAACTACATAGAAAGGATTTCTGGGGAGATCAAGTGAATGAAAGTGTCTTCAAGAAGGCTAGAAAGAAGAAGGGCAGGGACTTCCACATCAGTCACATAGCAGGGGCCATAGCAGTCCTCAAGGGTTTTCTCTGCAGAGGACAAAGGCAGCTTTTCCACGTGAGGTATCCAACAGCCATGACTGCCACAGACACCTCAGAGATGGAGATATAGCTGTTCTACTCCAAGAAGGAGCCATTATTGTATCATCCCAGTGCTAGGGCTGTGACCCTTGGAACCCTGCATGTGTCCTGGACCCTCGATATAGCTGCTTTTCTCATATCCATGCTCCAGACCCTGGTCCCATGGCCACACCATGTGCAACCATGCCTCAGATGCCAGAGCCACTGACACTGTGGACTAGCCCTGCCCTGAGCTCCAGAGCCTTGGTCACTTTGGGTAAACTTGCACTCTGGATCTTGGCTCCCCCACTGCCCTGTGAGCACCTGGGCCTTGGATATAAGGCCCACTGCCACAGTGAGTTATTCACCTCTGACTATGGAGCCATTACTGCTCTGTGTGTTCCCATGTTCTGTGCAAAACTGTGACATCAAAAACATAGAATATACTGCTGTGGCACCTGCTATGTCACCACATGAATCCCTGTGAATCCCTGCCCTTTTTTTGTTTTATCCCTCTGCACTTTCCATTTATCTGATCTCCCCAGAAATCCTTTCTATGCAGTTATTGTCCACTTTTTTTACTACATTGTGTTGCTTTAGGCTCTTAATTGTACCTTGAATTCTCCCAAAACTATTTTCTATTGTGGAAAATATATGTGCAGTGGGAGTCAAAGTGAAGAATGTTTGTAACCAATCAGAGTTAAGTTGCTTAAAATAGACTGTTACAAACTATTTAAAATAGACTGTTATGTTATGTGTAAGCCTTATAGTAACCACAAAGAAAAAAACCTATCACACATACACAAGAGATGGAGAGAAAGGAGACAAACCACACTACTACAGAAAATGATCAAACTAACAAGGAAAAAAGAAGCCACAAAACAGTGAGAAAACAATTAATAAAATGTTCATACAATAGTCCTTCGTTATCTGTGAGAAATACATCACACGACTCCCATTGGATGTCTGAAATATCAGGTAGCACAGAACCCCCATCCTGGCCCTCAATTAGAATGTGTTTCTGTTCCTATCTTCCACCCACAAATGTAATGCCTTTTTCTAACTAAGAATGTATTTATCTGATCTCCCCAGAGAATTATGGTGCACTGTGGCCATCACTTTAGCAGTCTGAGGTGAGACAGCAAAACCAGCACACATTTTCTTTTTCTTCTTCACAATCCAACAAACAGACTCATTCTTACCATAGATCTTAGCAACTCTGACTCCTGTGTTTCGTATTTCACCTCAGTTATACTTCCTCAGAGAAATCTTATTTACCCTAGATAAAATAACATGCAAAAGAGATGATAATAATAAAATTAAATACTTACTTTACATCATATATGAAAGTCAACTTAAAATTGATTAAAGACTTAAACATAACACCTAAAACCATCAAACCCCTATAAACCAATTGGTCTTGGATATGAACCAAAAGCACAGGCAACAAAAGTAAAAGTAAATGGAACTACATAAACTAAAAAGTCTTTGCACAGCAAAAGAAACAATAAAATAAAAAGGTAATGCACAGAATGGGAGGAAATATTTCTAAACTGTGTATCTTAGATGAGCAAAGTCTTGAATAGAGAATTTTCCAAGAAAGACATGCAAATGGCTAACAGATTTGTGGAAAAATGTTCAACATTACTAATAACCAAGGAGATACAAATCAAAACCACAGTGGTGTATGTTAGGATGGCTATTGTCAAAAAGTCAAAAGATAACAAGTGTTGTCAAGGATACTAAGAAAAGGGAACTCTAGTGCACTTGGTAGGAATTTATATTGGTACAGCCATTGTTATGCCCAGTCCTGAGTTACCAGAAATAACCAAGGAGCCAGTCTTCCGATTCAAAAACAAGAGGGCAGCTTTATTGAAGCACCCATGTTTGGACCTCCAGAATCTCAGCTCAGCGAGGTTGAACTGAAGGCCCCATTCTAGGGGAGGGTGAACTTTTTATAGATTCTGGGGGCAGGCGGGGTTAGTCTTTAGCATCCCTGGGAGGCTGTAGGGTGATGCCCATTTGATAAACTGATGGCCTGTGGATAGGCTAAGGGGAGAATCGCCTGATTTCTGAGAAAGTGAAACTTATCTTTGTTTGGAGTCAAAACTGTGTTTGGTGTTTGGGATTGAAACTGTGAAAACAGTTTCTTAAGATGGCGTTGGTCTTTCCAAGATGGTGCTGTTTTTGTTCCTTTCACCCTCAAGGAAAACAGTATGGAGGTTCCTCAAAAAACTAAAACCAGAACTACTGTGTGACCCAGTAATCCCTCTTCTGGGTATGTATCCAAAGGCAATGAAATCAGCCCCTCAGATACATACCTGTCTATTGCAGTAATGTTCACAATAGACAAGACATGGAAACACCCTGAGTGCCCACTAATGGATGAATGGATGAAGATAATGATTTGTGACAACATGAACTTGGACAATATTATTTTAAGTAAAATAAGCCAGACAGAAAAACAAATATGTATGACTGTTATATGATGAACAGGCTATGAAAGTAATTGTTAACATAGTTAATGTAACAGAGCCCTCTGGATTTTTCAACTTAAGAAAATTATCTTTAAAATTTACTTTGCCCTAAACAAAACTGAAGAGTTGGTCATAAATTTGATTTTCTACCACATCAAAATAAGTTCAGCTTCCCAATATTTAAAGGCTCGTGAGTGAATATAAAATAAGTAGATAGGCTATTAAACTTTAAGCCCTGATGAATTATGAACCTTAGCATCAGACTTACTTCCTTTTATGTTGAAAAAGAGACTGAAATAGAGTAGCTGTGCTGAAGACAACAGCAACTTTATTCATCTCATTTGGTGAGACATGTCACATTCAAGGGTAAGGCAGAAAATGTTATGTCAGAAATGACTTCATGATGTGTAAAAGTTAAGAAAATTTAAATATAGAGCATACATTCTTCCAGATATAATGTTTCACATTTTGGAAATCTGGAAAAGCATTTGGGAGAGAACAAGACTAGAAACCCTCTGACGCCCATGCTCCTACTGCACAGGCTCCAGGCAAGTCGGCCCAACCTCAGCCTCTTCATCTGAAGTGGGGAGAGACGAACATTTGCTTCATATGGGTGTTCTCTGAGGAGACATATGAGGACAATTAAGTTCACCAACTTGCCACCCTATGCTTACAGTGGCAGCAGTGTAGAAACAGTTCAGGAAGGTGTCATAACCTTGGTATATCGGTGTCTCATAGCTGTATTCATGCTGATGCGTGGCGCTGTCTTGGTGAGTGGTGTTCAGTACTGGTGTTGTGTGTTTTTGCATGCCATTGGAAGAATGCCAGAGCTTGAATTAGAGTAGTGGAAAATATATATATATATACATATATATATATTTATACATATAAATTTCTTATTTAACTTGGCAAGCGTGGAAGTGAAATCAAGAATATGTTAGTCCCAGTTTCTAGAGACAATACCATGAAGAAATGGCAGTGTACAAGTGTATAAATGTTTCTCTGAGAGGAGAGAAATTCATTCATGAAGAGAGGTCAGGGAGGCTAGTAATGAGCAGAACTGACAAAAACATTGCAAAAATTCATTGAATTATATGCCAAAATCTTCAGGTGACTGTGAGATGCATAGGACACCCAGTAAACACAGAAAAAGTTAGGAAAATCTTAACTGAAAATCTTGGCATGAGAAAAGTGTGGCTCTTGTATTATGACAATGCACCAGCTCACACAGTACTGTCTGTGAGGGAGTTTTAGCCACTAAACAAGTGAGTGTATTGAAACACCCTCCCTAATCACTGATCTGGCTCCCAGTGACTTTTTTCTTTACCCAAAGATATTGGAAATATTGAAAGGGAAGACACTTTGATGGCATTCAGACATCAAGAGTGATAGGGTAATAGCTCTGATGGCCATTCCAAAAAAAGAGTTCCAAAATTGCTTTGGTGAATGAAGCATTGGTGTTAATGCATAGCTTTCCAAGGGGGGGGGGTTCTTTAAGGTGACCATAGTGACATTCAGCAATGAGGTATGTAGCACTTTTACTAGAATAAGTTCATGAACTTAATTGTTAGGCCTCATGCATGTAACGGTTTTAGGAGCTATTAATAATATACAAATAAATAATATTATTCTCATTGCTATTATTTTGAAACCCTTATGAAGACATTAAATTCAGAAATGATTTTGAAAAGGTCAATAAAATAGATAAACCTTTGGCTAATCTAACCAGGAAATAAAAAGAGTAAAATCTCTAATTTCATCAATCAGAAATGGTAAAGATGAAATAACAACAGACTCTTCAGAAATTCAAAAAAGTCTTAAGAAATATTACAATAAACTTTACTCTCAGAAATATGAAAATCTGAAGGAAATTGACCAATACTTGGAAGCACGCCACCTTCCAAGACTTAGCCAGAATGAAGTGGAAATGTTGAACAGGCCTTTACCAAGTTCTGAAATAGCATCAGCTATACAAAATCTCCCTAAAAAGAAAAGCCCAGAACCAGATATTCTTCACGTCAGAATTCTACCAAACCTTTAAAGAAGAACTAGTACCTCTATTACTCAACCTTTTCCAAAATATAGAAAAAGGAGGAATACTACCCAACACATTCGATGAAGCAAACATCACCTTGATCCCCAAACCAGGAAAAGACCCAACAAGAAAAGAAAATTATAGACCAATATCACCAATCAATATTTATGCAAAAATATTCAATAAGATCCTAACAAACAGAATCCAGCAACACATTAAACAAATTATACACCATGACCAAATGGGCTTTATCCCAGGGTCTCAAGGCTGGTTCAATATATGTAAATCTATAAAAGCACATAAACAAATTAAAAAATAAAGACCATATGATTCTCTCAATTGATGCAGAAAAAGCTTTTGATAATATCCAGCTTCCCATGATCAGAATACTTAAGAAAATTCGTGTAGAAGGGACATTTCTTAAACTAATAGAGGCCATCTACAGCAAACTCACAGCCAATATTGTATAGAATGGAGTTAAATTGAAATCATTTCCACTTATATCAGGAACCAGGCAAGGTTGCCCATTGTCTCCATTGCTCTTTAACATTGTAATGGAAGTTTTAGCCATTGCAATTAGGGAAGAAAAGGCGATCAAGGGTATCCATATAGGGTCAGAAGAGATCAAACTCACTCTTTGCAGATGATATGATTGTATATCTGGAAAACACCAGGGATTCTACTACAAAACTCTTAGAAGTGATTAAGGAATACAGCAGTGTCTCAGGCTACAAAATCAACACTCACACTCATAAATCTGTAGCCTATATATATACCAACAATAGCCAAGCCAAAAAAACAGTCAAGGACTCTATTACTTTCACAGTAGTGCCAGAGAAGATGAAATATTTGGGAGTTTACCTAGCAAAATATGTGAAAGATTGCTATAAAGAAAACTATGAAATTCCAAGAAAATAAATAGCTGAAGATGTTAACAAATGGAAAAATATACCATGCTCATGGCTGGGAAGAAACAATATTGTTAAAATGTCCATACTACCCAAAGCAATATACAATTTTAATGCAATTCCTATGAAAGCTCCATTGTCATATTTTAAAGATCTCGAAAAAATAATCCATCATTTTATATGGAATCAGAAAAAACCTCGAATAGCCAAGACATTGCATAGAAATAAAAACAAAGTAGAAGGAATCACACTACCAGGCCTGAGACCATACTATAAATCAATAGTGATCAAAACAGCATGGTACTGGCACAAAAACAGAGAGGTAGACGTATGGAACAGAATAGAGAACCAAGAGATGAATCCAGCTACTTACCGTTATTTGATCTTTGACAAGCCAATTAAAAAGATTCCCTATTTAACAAATGGTGCTGGGTGAACTGGCTGGCAACCTGTAGAAGACTGAAACTGGATCCACACCTTTCGCCATTAACTAAAATAGACTCTCACTGTATTAAAGATTTAAACTTAAGACATGAAACTATAAAAATACTAGAAGAAAGTGCAGGGAAAACTCTTGAAGGAATCAGTCTGTGCAAATGTTTTATGAGGAGGACTTCCCTTCCCCCCGGACAATTGAAGCAGCATCAAAAATACACTACTAGGACCTGATCAAACTAAAAAGCTTCTGCACAGCCAAGAATGCAGTTAGTAAAGCAAGCAGAAAGCCCCCAAAATGGGAGAAGATATTTACAGTTTATGCCTCCGACAAAGGTTTAATAACCAGAATCCACAGAGAACTCAAACGTATGAGCAAGAATAGAACAAGTGATTCCATCTCAGGGTGGGCAAAGGACCTGAAGAGAAACTTCATGTGCCTACAGACACATGAAAAAATGCTCATCATCCTTAATCAGCAGAGAAATGCAAATCAAAAGTACCTTGAGATATCATCTAACCCCAATAAGATTAACCCACATAACAAAATCCCAAAACCAGAGATGCTGGTGTGGATGTGGAAAAAAGGGAACACTTCTACACTGCTGGTGGGACTGCAAACTAATACATTCCTTTTGGAAGGACGTTTGGAGAATACTTAGAGATCTAAAAATAGATCTGCCATTTGATCCTATAATTCCTTTACTAGGTATATATCCATAAGACCAAAAATCACATTATAACAAATATATTTGTACCAGAATGCTTATTGCAGCCCAATTCATAATTGCTAAGTCATGGAGGAAGCCCAAGTGCCCATCGACCCACAAATGGGGGTATAAATTGTGGTACATGTATACCATGGAATATCATGCAGCTTTAGAGAAAGATGGAGACTTTACCTCTTTCATTTTTACATGGATGGAGCTGGAATATATTATTCTTAGCAAAGTTTCTCAAGAATGGAAGAAAAAGTATCCAATGTGCTCAGCCCTACTATGAAGCTAATTTATAGCTTCCATATGAAGGCTTTAACCCAATTATAGGACAAGAATACGGGGAAAGGCTCAAGGGAGGGGAGGGAAGAGGGGAGGGTGGGTGAAAGGAGGGTAATTGGTAGGGCCACACCTATTGTGCATCTTAGAAGGGTACAGATGAAACTTACTAAATGCAGAATACAAATGTCTTCACATAATAACTAAGAAAATGCCATAAAAGCTATATGTTAAACAGTTTGATGAAAATATTTCAGATTGTATATGAAACCAGCACATTGTACCCCATGATTGCATTAATGTACACAGATATGATTTAATAAAAAAAAATACATATATATTTGGGAGATACACAAAAAGAAAAATAAAGAAATAAATTCAGAAATGAGACTGATAAAAACATTTTGTTTGT